>JAUZST010076200.1:0-21144 GCA_034779995.1 Parotocinclus haroldoi | reverse complement strand
CTTTTGTAATCTTCTCACGGGACAACACTGAAGATATGAATGATACTTTGATGTAATATAATCTAATGTAAAGTAGTCAGTCTACAACTTGTCTAAAAGTGTCAAAATAACTCCACACACAGCCATTAAGGTTTAATCTAGTGGCAACAACAAAAAGTACACCGATAAGTGAAAATGGCCACATTGTGCCCAATTAGTCATTTTCCCTCCCTGGGATCATGTGACTCAGTGTTACAAGGTCTCTGGTGTGAATTGAGCAGCTGTGTTAAATTTGGTGTTATTACTCATACTGGTCACTGGAAGTTCAACATCGAACCTCATTCCAAAGAATTCTGAGTATCTGGAAAAAAAATAATTGTTGCTCTAAATAAAGATGGCCTAGGCTATAAGAAGATTGCCAACACGCTAAAAGTGAGCTGCAGCACGGCAGCTAGACTATAAAGTGGTTTAACACGACAGTTTCCACTCAGAGAAGGGATTACCATGGGCAATTGTGCGCATGCTTAGCGTCATATCCAGAGGCTGGCTTTTGAAAATAGATGTAGAAGGGCTGCCTGTATTGCTGCAGGTTAAAGGGGTGGAGGTCAGTATGTCAGTGCTCAGGCTATACGCCACACACTGTGTCAAATTGGTCGGCATGGCTGTCATCCCAGAAGGAAGACTACCCAGAAGGTAGTGCTGAAAAATAAGTGACCACACAAAATATGAAGAATTGTATGAAAAAAAAAAAATATGAAGAACACTTTGTGCACGGTGTGGCCTTTTTCACTTAGGGGTGTACTTACTTTTGTTCACAGTGTTTTAGACATTAATGCCTGTGTTATTTTGAGGGCACAGCAAAATTACACTGTGATACAAGTTGTAGACTGACTACTTTACGTTGTGTCATATATTATTGTCCAATGAAAAGAAAATATACTGCTCACATTTCAAAATGAAATATTCTATATGAAATATCCCCTGATTTTCATGATAAATGTAGTTACAAAAAAGTGAAACACTTTTGTGAAATACTACAGTAAGTACGGAAAGTATTTAGACCCTTTAAAATGATCACTTTCATTGCAGCCATTTGCTAAAATAAAAAAAAATATATTTATTTCCCAGTAATGTACAGTCAGCATCTTGACAGAAAAAAAACTGACGTAGAAATTTATGCAAATTTATTAAAAAAGAAAAACTGAAATCACATGAGTATTTAGACCCTTTGCTCAGTATTTAGTAGAGGAACTCTTTTGAGCTAGTACAGCCATTAATCTGCTTGGGAATGATACAAGATTTTCACACCTTGATCTGGGGATTCTCTGCCATTCTTCCAGTTAGGTTGGATGGTGAACGTTGGTAGAAAGTCATTTTCAGGTCTCCAGAGATGCTCAATTGGGTTTAGGTCAGGGCTCTGGCTGGGCCAGTCAAGAATGTAGAAGACAGTTGTTCCGAAGTCACTCCTTTATTTTAGGTGTGCTTAGGGTCATTGTATTGTTGGAAAGTGAACCTTCAGCCCAGTCTGAGGTCCTGAGCACACTGGGAGAGTTTCTGGTGGAGGGCTGCAGTGATCTCCCATCTTCCTACTGCATGTCTGGAGCTCAGCCACAGTGATCTTTGGGTTCTTCTTTACCTTTCTCACCAACGCTCTTATTCCCACGATTCCTCAGTTTGGCTGGACAGCCAGATCTAGAAACGTCCCAAACGTCTTCAATTTAAGGATTATGGATTATATACCCTTTAGTGCTGCAGAAGTGTTTTTGTAACCATGTCTCTGAGCTCCTTGTGCAGTTCCTTCGACCTCATGATTCTAATTTGTATTGGCATGCAGTGTGAGCTGTGGGGTCTTATATAGACAGGTGTGTACCTTTCCTAATCAACTCCAATCAGTTTAATTAAACACAGCTGGACACCAATGAAGGAGTAAAACCATTTCAAAAAGGATAAGAAGAAATGGACAGCTTGTTAAATATGAGACAGAGTTAAATATGAGAGTTACAGCAAAAGGTCTGAATACTTATGACCATGTGATGTTTCAGTTTTTCTTTTTTAATAAATTTACAAAAAATTCTACGTCTTTTCTTCTGTCTAGATGGGATGCTGAGTGTACATTAATGAGAAATAAAATAAACCTTTTTGAAGTGAAAATTTGTAAGGGGTCTGAATACGTTCCGTACCCACTGTACATTCATTTACTTCATTTACAAGCACACATTTATTGATCACGGTCACGGTCTATAAACACATAAATAAGCATACATTTCCGGCTACACACAACCAAGAAGGGATTAAACCACTTGAAGAAACACTACTTTCAGACAACAGGCAATGCAGTATCACCCTTTAAACACTTGAAACCTTCAAGCAGAAAACTTTTCCATTTCAAATGTCTAATTGGCAGAAATAAAGTGCGACACCTTCGTGTCTCGGCAAGACTGTAACAGTTCGTACATAAAGTAATTAATGCAAAGTATTCAATATTTGTTAACCTTTTACCAGCTGTTTACATCTGCAAATAGAGTGACATAAGCAATAAAGGAGATGCAGAGCAGACTGCAAAGCCCACCGTAAATGTTCAAAGAAGGACAAATCTGACATACTTATACAAAAATGTGGTTTTTTTTGTGAGCAGTATAGTTTGCAGATTAAATGGAAGCAACGTGATTTCATACTGGGGTTCAGAACAGCTTCTGCCATATGCTAGGTCAGCAGTGGTTAGTTCTGACATTGGTCAGATTATGGATGCACCAGCAACACAGTGCCTGTGCTCTAGGTTTATAGATTTATCAGATCTAATGCAGTTTGTCGCAGCACCCTTGCTGAGAATGAAACCACCAAATTACAGGTTGTAATGGCACTACTCAGTAACACTCTCCCTGGGGCCAGTTCATAGCAACCATTTAACACATTGCATGTGTGTGAAACGTGGGAACTAAACCAAGGGAAATCCCGAGTCAGAGGTTAGAATTGGAAATTCTGAAATCTGTTTATACATGTAACACCTAAATGCCATTAGAGTCAAAGTGGGTCATAACATTCTGGCTGCTTTTTATACTCTATGGGATAATAGAGTGTTAGTGAACTGTTCACAATAATTTATGTATTTCTACCCAAGCGAGCACCAATGCCGCTTTTTGTCATACCAAGTTCAAGTACTTGCATTTGGGTACTTGCTGATACTTTTTTCTGACCATTACAAAATGAACACAGTATCGGACCCGATACTGCTAATGATGCATCCCTACACATAGGCTAAAACAACAGCAGATTTTGACACAAGTACTAAAATTGGTAATTTATTTATTGAGAAAAAGTATCCAATATTGGTAAAACATTTCAGCCATTTTTCCATACAAAACAGTCTCAAGTCAGGATGGTGGTGGCTTTCCTCACTTCAACATCTTTTTTAATAGTCTGACTCCATTTTTCTTTAACCATTCCTCATCAATTATTCTTAAGCAGTGTTTTGGTTTTGGAGAGTAGAAGCCTTCTTGTTCTGAAGTGATCTTTGTTGGTTGACCGCACAGTCTTTTGAGCTGGATTAGTAAGTCTATAAAGATTTCCAGCTTTTATGGCCCCAGAAATCCTTTGTTTTTGCCATGGTACACGTTCACAAATTATCTATCAGGCTAATAGAGTGCTGTTTTTTATATACAACAGGATGCCCACACGTGCTTGATTGTTATCCTATTGTTTGAAAATACGTGATTATATTTTCACTTTTAAACTAACTCAACTCAGTCCCCAATACAGAATCTGTTTCCTCAATAAATAAAATAAATGTATGTAATTTGTTCTAATCAATTTCCTTGTTGAACGTTTTGGTCCCATTTATTCAAAAATAAACTAATTTCTCATTTTCAGGTGACACTGTATATCCAGTTTGCTGACAAAAATAATATTTTATAATATAAGATTTTTAATAACATTAGATTAGGAAGAGTGATCAGAAAAACTGCAAACTCCCACAAATTGCTCCAACAAATTCCCTGCCATAAAAATTACCTTCTCACAAACAATGCTGCTTAAAAAAAAGAGGATGCAGCTACTAGATCTAGTCACCAGTACACAGCTTGCTCAGGAATGGTAGAGGGCAACAGAGTGAGGATAATGTCAAGAAGGGCAGCAAAGAAGCCACTTCTCTTTAAGAAAAACATCAAGGACAGAATGATATTAAGCAGGAAATATATGCAGAGGACTAGGGTAAATTATTTTCTCTTAAAGTCCTCTTCAGACTGTTTGGGACATTGAACGGAAAAGAAAATGAGTACTACCAAGAGTCCTATGTCATACGAACAGTAAAACACCTTGAGAATATCGGCGAAAGATCAAAACATCCTCCAAAAGCAACTTCTCCCAACGATCCAGGTGCAATTTGAAGATGAACAATGCTTTTTCCAGCCTGATGAAGCACCATGGCACAAGGCAAAAGTGATAAAGAGGCTCGGTGAACAAAACTTTTGGGACTATGGCCAGTAAACTCCTCAGATCTCCCATTAAATCCCATTTAAAACCCGTTATCAATCCTCAAAAAGAAGGTGAACAAACAAAACCCATAAATTCCAAACACCGATTAGGCAAGAATGGTTTGCCATGATTCAAGATTCAAAACATAAAGAAGAAGAGTCAACACTGTAGATATTGTCTTTGCTTAAAAAGTTAAAAAACACATGGAATGCTTATAATTGTACTTCATTATAACAAAAACTGATAAGTTCTTTCTGCCACAACTGGTCTATTGTAACCTTAAAGAAGTTTTATGACTCATAAACCATCTTTTTGGCCTCACTTGGCACTGAAACAAGTAGATAAGGAATTTTAAGGAGGTCTTCTACAGTTATTGATAGGAAATTCAAGCCGATACTGCTAATTTAGGCAGCCATCACATTCAAGTTAAGTGTCTTTATGGACAATACACATTACTGGTCATACATCCCATCACTTGAAATCTCTATGACCCCATTAGGTGGTAAAAAGATACTCCTTAATGAAATATATCTAGTTTCTTACGAAACAGAACAGTGTAACAGTTGCCCAAAATATATCAATAAATGTGGCAATCAAGTTGAGTGTAATGGTAGTGCTATAGTGGCACAGCAGGAATTACCACAGTAGACACACTCCTGATAATGTGCTTCACTAGATTAATCCTGTATGAATAAATCTCCACGCAGCTACGCCTGCACCCGACTACAACTATGTGCAATGGGTTCTCCAGTTCTCCAGAATGTAAACAATTAAGCACAGCTAATGAAACCCAACTAAAAACAATTACTGATGAACAGTGCAGTTCATACGCATGGCAAAACAGGTGAATGTCAATTTTAACAAACGTGTAACTAAGCAATTCCTTGACTTTTCAGTTTAAGTTTTTGTTTGTTTATTTGGCTTCTTTAACGTTGCTTATCGGCATCAGTGGCCATCCAGCGACACACACAAGGTTACATCCATACACAAGTTCATTTCGAGACTAGTCATACATACACAAGTCAATGACAATTTAGAGACATCAATTTACCTAATGCACGTCTTTGTGCTGTGGGAGGAAACCAGAGTACACAAAGGACCCAGGTCACTCCACCCTGAGACTGAACCCGGGACCTTCTTGATGTGAGGCAGCGGTGCTACCCACCGAGCCACTGTGCTGCCCTTTCAGTTTAAGTAATACAACACACCACAAGTACACCATATTTGGCCACATTATCATACATATATGCTGCGCACAAAAATTAGGGGATATTTCATATTGAAGTATTTTTTATCCATTTTGGGTTGTCTTTCTCAGTAATATGCTGACATAAGCTGATAAATGGGGCTCATTTGCAGATGGTATGAACCCAATATTTATACGGTTTGTGAACTTAATATGTTAATATATACATTTGTATTTGCATAAAAATGTAATATTGTGATTTCAAACAGCTGATTGTAATCATGATTTAGTACAAAAGCAGTATCCAGGGCAGGCGGAGTCCTTGAGGAACAAAAGTTTGCAGAGGACCTCCAGTTTGTCAACAAATATGCGATAAAAGTACTAAAATGTCATTTATCAATAGCTGATATAATCACATTAACAAGCACTCCAATAGAAAGTTAATCCGTTGCCTAAGGTTATCCGGTTATATTAACATATTAATTATTAATTAATTCCACTTAAAACTTTGCTCTGCAAAACAAAAGCATCGTGTTAACCATGTCTAGAAATGGATAAACGAATGCTACTGTATATGATCAAGACCAAAGACAAAAGTGACCATCCAGACTTAACAGCTACAAGTCCACAGTCCATGCTCTGTCATGGCATGGGGTTGTGTTGATTATTTACACTTTTTTGATGGCAGCATTAATGCAGAAAATTATATTGAGACCTTGTGCCATCAAGACATCATCTTTTCCAGGGACATCCGTGCATTTATCAACAAGACAATGCAAAATGAACACCCCCACCCCGTAAAACAATGATATGCAAACATTTTAATCACAACAATGACCTCAAGATGATTAGTATTAAGGAAATCCGTCACGGTGACAAGACTCACCACGTTTTTTTCCATTAAGAGTTGCATTCATTTTTGGCTGAGATTATGTATTTACTATGGGACTAAAGTCTTCCCCAGCATATGGAAATGATTCTCAACAGAGTTAGCTCCCAGAACCACTCCATTACTTGACGCAGATGAATACTGGCAATGTCCGGAAACTGAAGAAACCCCAAATCACAACACAGTTCAAAGGCTTGTACCGTGAGCTCAGTGAATAATGGGTGCATTGCTTCATGTGTCTCTTCTGACCCCGACATACCCATCACTCTGGAATACGGTAAATCTGGACTCAACAGACCAAATTACCTTTATCCATTGCTCTAGAGTCCAAACTTTATGGTCTCTATCAAATCTAAGCATGTTTTATGGCCCACACTCACAAGATTGAGACCAGTTGTGTGATCACAGGAAATCCACTTGCATCCACAATTCATTTGCAATTGTACTATTTGTGTGTAAATGCTTACTTACGTTACTAAGCATAGTTGTTAAAGCGTTTTACTGATCAGCAACTCATTTAAGACATTTTTCTGACCACATCTTTTTGACAGAGCTGATGGTTCACCTCTATCCCTCTCCAGGTTTTAATAGCGTTTTTGAACAGCTCTTCTGCCGTTTCAGCAAGCTGTTTTCTCGGCTTGTTCCAGGCCTAGATTAATCCTTCTGAAACACAGTAACACCCTTTTTTCGACCACAAGGTCGCCACCTGACATGCATCACTTCACAGTTCACAAATCTTTTCTTAAAGACTTGTTGCCAGCTGAAACCTATTAATCACTGCAGTAATTATCCTAAGTATTTGCTTAGTCAAAACCAAGCAGCCACTTTTTGACCAGGCAGTGTAGATGTCAGTATACATTTCCTTCAGCTGGAAAATGGCAGTGTATTGCACGCATAAGGGCACTCCTAATGGGGCTTAATTTCCATCATATGGTGAGTACATGCAACATGGGAACTTGTAAGACTAGATCAGATAGCTTGCACACAGTACATTAGCAAAAGCAGCCTCAGGGGAGACATGTTCTGAGGAATGATGTGGAGTTCAGGTCAGACCTTGCTTACTCATACAATAGCAATTCAATCCAGAAAACTCATTACTCTTCAGTCACGCAGAAAGGCTTACTGTGACTAATAAAAGCCATAGAGTGTCTATAGTAACTTCACTTCATCTCTCTTACTGGATCGCGCATTGCGTTCAAGGTCTCCTGTTAACTCCACATGACATGAATTTAAGAACTAGGGTGATTAGTGGTCTTGTAGCTTATGATCAGCTAGTATAACGCCCTGAGGCAGGTGTGTGTGTGTGTGTGCGAGTGTGTGTGTGTGTGTGTAGGACAGAACAGTGCTGCTATACTGCTATAAAATCTGGTCAAACGAGTTCAGAGACGAGGAACGAGGTGAGACGGGAACAGTGGAGGAAATGATGCTCAAAAATGGTCTGTGTTCCTCACCTCCTTTTTGCCTTTATTGTTCATGAGATGGCTACACACTGCTGATGGGATGTGCCTCGCTCTATGCCAAAAACAGATGGAAGAACAAAATACATAAATTCATATAAATCAGTCTCTCGCGTTACCTTCATGTGGCACATAATAACGGTAAAAGTCCACCAATTTTAAAAAGGTCATTGTTTTTCATCTTCCACAGTCGTCTCCTCATGAGGATCCTCGCATCTCATTTCAAGGTGGCATGACAGCAACAGGCCGATTCCTAAAGACACGTCCATGAAAATAAAGCTCTCCATTTCTCTGTTTAAAAACTTACAAGTCTTTTTCTACAATGCATTTTGAGTTGCAACCAGGCACATCCTTGTTTTATTTCTTGTTTTTTTTCTGTTTTGGCTGAAGATGGGTGTACATTTTCCTGCACTCTCCCCAAACATTACCACTCGTCTTAGTCACAGCAGCGTGCTTTGCGTGGGAGCAAAGGGAGGGAGTCGACACTTCCTTTCATGCCCTTGATATGTTTTTGGGCCACTCCAAAGCCGCGCTGCATCTCACTGGCTCTCAGTGCTTCCAAGTCCTTTAATCCAGTCCTTTAATATCCCAAAAGCAGTCAATCTCGAGCCCATTTGTTATCATTTCAGTGTTTGCAAACAAAAGATTTGACCTGAAAGGAGAAAGAAAAGTTAGTTTTCAACATTACCATCACTGTGCAAAAGTCTCAGGCCAGCAAGCAACTATTAGATTTGTTGTTGACTCTATTAGAACAGAACCTGAAAATACAGGAAATCTATAATCCACCAATTTAAAAATAAAAGGTTACAGTGGCAAATGTGCAGTGTGACCTCCCCTTACACGCGAGCATCATCAGGATGCCAAGCTGGCCCTTCTACAGAAGAAGCTTTATCAGGAATGTTTTTGGTAAGGGTAGCAGTCAATAAACCATTTTTTTTCATAGGGGGAACAGGGTAAAAGGTAAGATATTCTCTAAGCTCACAAAGATCGGAATAAAAATCTGTGGAGAAAAGTATCATGGAGTGATAAATCCATGTTTAAAAATATTTGGTCGGCAATATGTCATATATGGCCACAGAGTGGCACTACGTTCTTGTTTCGTCAGCAAGGCCATTATACAATTGCTAAAACAGGAAATGTAATGGTGGCCGTAGGCTTTTTTTTTTTTTTTTTACACACAATAATGTATATCATTGCCATTTTCAGCCGTGTCTTTTCTGGCATTAAACATCATTCAGAAAGACTATAAATATATGAACACTATATTTAACTCGAGCACAGAGATTTTTTTTTTTGGGGGGGGGATTAACTCTAAAAGCAGGTTTTTGGCTGGATATTTATGATTTCTTTATACTGTAGCAAGGTTTGAAGTGTTAATTATAGACTTGGGTTCGACTACCAGGCAAATACAATGCATATATTATGCACAAATACAATATTGCATTTTCATTCAGCTAATCAGCTCTTATTTGCTGATGTTCAGAATTCTGGAAGTGAATTTATGAACATAATCAGGTGAAATTTTAATCCACACCATCAAACGAGATCTTAGTGATCTACCCATTTCTACTTGTTCACTTTTCCTTAGTTTCACTGGTTTTCCACATTACTTTTTCTTTTGAAACTTTTAATGTAATGAAATGCTTTGGCTTATAAAGTTACATCATATTTACAGTTGTAAACAACTGTGGTATTTGGCATTTACTACTTAAAAAAATACTTTCTTTTTCTATCATGGACAGTAATGGGAAACATTTGAATGCAAGCTTCAGCTTGTTATGCGCCTGATCCATGGATTTTGGCATTTCTTTCAAAAAAAGCAACTGGTCATGAGTAAGCTGATGAGAGTCCCTAATTTCATACTTATTTAAATCTTGATCAAAGTTAGCAGAGTACAGTGCCTAAATTCGCTCTTGTATGATGAGGTCAGAATCAGCTTTGTCTGTGTGTATGTGACCACATGTACTGTTACCAGGGTTTGCAGAGTTTTCTTACCTGATACCGCAGAATGAGTGGGTTAAGCCCAGCTATCGGTAAAGCCTGGTGAACTCCCTCACTGCCCAGCACACCTGCTTACATTCCTCTGCACTGAACACAAACACAAGGAAGAAGGGATAATGCAGAATCAAAGACCTGTATAGCGTGGGTGACTAACAGTCCAACTGCCATTCTCAACAGAGAATGTGCATTTTGTGTCAGTGTGTGTACGACAGGGCCGAAACCTCATTTACAGACCAGGTTGAGACTTGCTCAAATTGCTTATGCCAGTGTGCATGTTTAAACCTGTTAGCAACCCTGCTGTTTCTTTACTCCGTCAAACATAGCAGATTCAAGTACTGACATCAATAAACAACCGTATTTACAGATATTTAAATATTATGCTGATATCCCATATTAATAAAATGGGATTTCTATAGAGCAGTCCCAAAGCAGTTTTCCAGTTTTATATTATCTTCTATTATCCAAGCCCAAGACCAAACTGAGCAAGCCTAGAAGCACAGTGACAAATAAAAAAGCTCCCTAAATAATAAATTAATTAAATAAAAAATCTGAATAATACTTTAGAATAAAATATTGAATACAATCATGTAATAATACAAATTGGCATCATTAGGTACAGTACACAGAGTGACACTACGTTCTTGTTTCGTCAGCAAAGTAGTTCTGATGACATGCTCAGTCAACCAGAGGATGGAAGGCGGATCTTCAGAGGATCTCTGATGCGGTCTGAGCAATGGTGCAATATAACAGAAAATGTTACAACTGGTTCCCAAGACTCTAGCTCTGGCAGACCATGTAGCCCACTGGTCAAACATGAAGGGTTACCAAAAAAATCCATGACCTTTTCATAAACATCTTACCATTTTCCACAATGTTTGTAGGTGTGGAAAATTACATGAGATAACGGCCCATGGGAACTCTGGAAATGTTAGCTTATTGTGCTCTCATGGCACACATTCTTGCTAAAACAGCTTTTTCTACATAAAAAAAATATATTTTTAGATGTTATACACCAGTTCCAAGATGTCACAAATGGATCCACAGCTTACAGATCATTTATAGTTTACCATTTCATTCCTATGCTTTGGCTCCGTCATTTAAATCCAGGCTGACCGTATGGAAACAATAGTGCTAAACTGTATGTTAAATAGTGTCGTTGCGTATTGAGCATCGAGTATTGAGGTGGTAAGCGGTCTTTGACTTGTTTTTGTCACGCAACCTTATTCAACCATTCAACACCCCTGCCACCGGTTTTATGTGCATTATTTCCAAAAGCATGGATCCTTGTGTTGGTGTGGATTAAAATAATGACAAAATGGCAAAAATGCAAAAGGTTTTACAAAATGATAAAGACATACACAAACACCTGTAAGCAAACCAGATGAGCCAAACTTACCTCGTAACCTGCTTGTGGAAGTCTGTGAGCTGCTTATGAGTAACAGTTACAGCTCCTCCCGACATCTCCTTAGGAAGGCCCTTCAGTGCCACTTCCAGCCAGCGACAGAATGTCTGGGCAATTGTGTAGTGTTAGTTTAGACCTACTGAATTACACTATACAATTTAATGGCACAAAGTTGGAATTCTATGCACAGTGCAGTCATTCTTCAGAGGGCAATAACACACCTTCATTAAGCTACAAACAACAACAGTACTTCACAATTGAACGTTTCCATCACATGGTGGGCCAGTTTCACAGAACTCAAAATTTGATGCCCTTTGATGGCATTAAAGTTTCTCTTGTGATATTTCAACCCAACTGAAGTAGTACTAACAAGTATGGTACAAGTATGGTACTGTGCAACACTCTTAGGTCAGCATTACATTTGTTTTAGCAATGACATAATGACCATACAATGCACTAGGAAAGTCTTCAGTCCCTTTCACCTTTTTCACATTTATTTTAGGCCTTGGGCCAAGATTTGTTTATTTTTTTTTCAATTGCTTTTCATCCAACAATCTGCACTCAAAACCCCAAAATTAAAAATTGAAATTAAGAAAAATACAATTTCCCATAAACATTCATGTATTCAAGTATTCAGCCCCTTTGCTGTAACACTTTAAAATATTTTGAAATTTAGCTCTGGGAGGCAGCCCATATCGTTTTTATACCTCGATTTGAGTTCGCCTGTAATCAATCTACTTGACTGAACATTACTTGGAAAGAAACACATCCATCTATATATGGTCTCAATGCATATCAGAACAAAAACCAAACCTTAAAAATGGAAGAAGCGTGAAACAACCAGGACTCTTCCTAGAGCTGGCTGACCCACCAAAGTAATTAGGGGAAGGGAAGAAAAGGGAAGAGAGGTGACCAAGAAAAATCCTGTGTGCAAATGGGAGAAACTTCCAGAAGGTCAACCATTACTGCAGCATTCCACCAATCTGGGCTTTAGGGCAGAGTGGCCGAACAGAAGCCCCTCCCCAGTAAAATAAATACAAAATCCAGCCTAGACTATGCAAAAACACACCTAAAAATCCAGACAGACTTGTGTCTTTAACTGAGCAGACTGTCCACTCTGCCATAAAACCCAAATAATGGTTTCTCAGTTGCTACCCTTCCAAAAAGAGCATTTTGGACTGTATAACTTATCGTCCCAATAAACCTGGCAGATACTGCTATTAAAATGGGTAGTCAGACTAAATATAAAGCTCACAAAAATTAGAGGTTACTTCAAAATGTAATATCCAATATGGAAATATTCCCTAATTTTTGTGAACTTTTTGTGAACTCGCTACTGCTAGCCTACAAAAGCTGTTTTTCTTATAACTGTACATAAATGTCCAGTAGTCTAGTATACAACTTCTTTAGTAGATTGACAACTGCTAAGACAATAGTATAGCTAATATAATGGTGGCTTAAGACTTGTGCACAGTACTGTACATGTAACAATGGTAACAATAGGGTGTGCAAGAATTCTAGGATGGCATAAAAGACAGTTGTTTATAAATGCCGTATCAGAGGGATATTTTTAATGTAGCATTTGTGGTGCACTGAACAAGCGGCATTAGCAGCTACTGTTCCACACCTGGTTGTGACTTACCGGACGGTCAAACAGCATGATTTCCCAGAGCACTTCGGCCACATCAGGCAGTGTATATGAAGGCAGACAAAAGCAGCAAGTGTGTATCAGCTGTGTTACTAGCTGTTGCCCATGCTGCTGCATGGCTTGACCAATCAGCTGCTTCCGTAATTCAAAATCATCCTCGTGCTGTGAGAGGAAAGCAAATATTTTATACCCTGTTCTGTTCAATACTACACCAAAGCACATTCCAAAGAGAATCTCTAGACCCTACGCAAAACTAAATACATTGCAAAAGAACAGGAGGAGCAGTGCCAGAGCTGGAGATGCCATGGAGAACGTTCTGCTGAATGCAACATCCTCCAGCATGACCGGTTTGGTAGTGGGTCAGTAATGGTGTGGGGAGGCATTTCTTTGGAGGGCCGCACAGCCCTCCATGTGCTAGCCAGAAGCACCCTTAGGTGGAGATCCTCAGACCCCTTGTGAGACCATATACTGGTGCAGTGGGCCCTGGGTTCCTTCTGATGCATGACAACGCTAGACCTCGTGGCTGGAGAGTGGCAGCAGTTCCTGCAAGATGAAGGCACTGATTCTATGGACTGGCCTGTCCCCAGACCTGAATCCAATCGAGCACATCTGGGACATCATGTTTCGCTCCATCCATCGACGCCATGTTGCACCACAGACTGTCCAGGAGTTCACTGATGCTTTAATCCAAGTCTGGGACGAGATTCCTCAGGAGAACATATGCTGCCTCATCAGGAGCATGCCCAGGCACTGTAGGGAGGTCATACAGGAACGTGGAGGCCACACACACACACTACTAAGCCTCATTTTAACTTGTCTTGAGGAATTTCTACTGAAGTTGGATCAGCCTGCAATTTGATTTTTCACTTTGACTTTGAGTATGAATCCAAATCCAGACCTCCATAGGATAATAATTTTGATTGAGATTAATTATTTTTATGTTATTTTGTTCTAAACGCATTCTACTATGTAAGGAATAAATATTTTTAACTGGAATACTTCAATTATTGAAATCTAGGATGTTATTTTGGTGTTTCCAGGCACTGAGCCACGGCCAGCTAAAGCCAAAAAACTCAATACTATTTCAAAAGTGAGACCTTTTTTAACCAAAAATCTCACTTAAAAAAAAAAAAAAAAAAAGATTTTTCAGCGTCTGCGCCGGATATATAATTACTTATAAACAACTTTATTTAGTACATATTATAAAAAGCTGCAAATAGTACAAAATGTACATATACTTAAACTACAGTTTATCTATAATTACACACTCCCAAAATACTTTGAACGGCCTTGGCATGTTGGATTGCATAATCATTGCTACAGAGATTGAAATAAAAATACTGGGAACCAAAAAAAAGTTTGGTTTTTTTCGCAGCACTTTTGTTTTTGCACAAGTCAAATGTTGTCCATAGTTCAAGTGGACATGGTGAAAGCAAGAAAAATAGGATTATTTTTAAAAAGAGGCTTTGTGTTCCCAGCTACTATTGCATTATAGGATTATATTGCGACACCTGAACATACATAATATCAGTGCTGCCACTCCTGGATTAACATGACCTTTTTTTGTCCTCACAGTGAACTCTAGTATTACACTGACAGCACCTGCACAGGCTAATTTACTACACTCAGTGATCACCTTGTTAGTTACGCCTCCTTGTTTTTACACTCACTGTCCATTTTATCACCTCCCTTCGCACTTCAACTGTGAGAGACAGAATCTCACCGTTACATTTTTAAAACAAGTATTTGATCACCTTCCAACCGGCAAGAATTCTGGCTCTCACAGATGGTTTTTTTTTCTTTAAGAAACCCTCCAATTCTGCACTTATTACCTGTATTAATGGCACCTGTATGAACTTATTACCTGTGTAATAGACACCTGTCCACACAATTAATCACACAGAGCCGTCTCAGAATACCAAAGACAAAACTGTAAACCTGCACAAGGCTGGGATGGGTTATAGGACAATAGACAAGCAGGTTGGTAAGAAGGCAACAACTGTTGGTGTAATTATTAGAAAATGGAAGAAACACAAGATGACTGACAATCTTCCTTGGTCTGGGGCTCCATGCAAGATCTCACCCATGGGGTAAGGATGATTGTGAGAAAGGTCAGAAATCAACCCATAGCTACTTGGCAGGACCCTGTCAATGACCTGAAGAGAGCTGGGTCCAGTCTTAAAGAACACTACGCCGTCATATATTAAAATCTTGCAGGGTACGCAAAGTCCCCCTGCTCGAGCCAGCAAATATCCATGTCCATTTGAAGTTCACCAATGACCCGCTGGATAATCCAGAGAAGGCATGCGAGAAGGTCGTGTGGTCAGATGAAACCAAAATAGAGCTTTTTGGCATGAACTCTATTTGCTGTGTTTGGAGGAAAAAGGATGAGAACAAACCCAAGAACAACGTAGCAAACCTTAAGCATGGAAGTACTTTTCTGCAAAGGGGACAGGACAAACACTGTACTGAAGGTAGGATGGTTGGGGTCATGTATCGCTAGATTTTGGCCACAACCTCCTTTCCTCAATAAAAGCACTGAAGGTGGGTCGTGGCTGGGTCTCCCAGCAAGACAATGCCCCAAAACACACAGTCAAGGCAACTAAGGAGTGGCTCCATAAGAAGCTTTTCAATGTCCTGGAGTGGCCTAGCCAGTCTTCAGTCCTGGAGCCAATATAAAACCTTAGGAGGGAGCTGACAGCAGTGACAGCCTGAAACCTGAAAGTTCAGGATAAGATCTGTATAGAAAAGTGGGTCAAAATCCCAGCTCCAGTTTGTGCAAACTTGATCAAGAACTACAGGAAATGTCTCACCTGTCTGACCTGATGTTTTCTGTACTAAATTTTTAGATTTTGTCTCTCACAGTTGGACTGTCCCTACGATAAAAATTACAGATCTCTCCACTGTTTTTAGGTGGGAACGCTTGCAAAATCGGCACTGTATGAAATACTTATTTTCTCCGCTGTAGAAGCACTTTGTAGTTCTACAATTATATACTGTACTCCATCTGTTTCTCTACATACTTTGTTACTCCCATTTACTCCATTCTCTAATAGTCAGGACGAGCACAGATCAGGTCACCTATTTGGGTGATGGATCATTCTCAGCACTGACACTGATGGGGCGTTTTGTTATTTTGTGTGTGTTGTGCTGATACTCACTGTTGTGTTCACTCACTGTTCACGCTATTAGATGCAGCTACCATATTGATCCACCTTTCTGATGTACAGTCAGAGACAATAGCTCAACTGTTGCTGCAGTTTGTTAGTTATCCTCTAATCCTTCATCAGAGCTCATAAGATACTGCCTGCAGGATGCTGCTGGCTGGGAATTTTGGGTTGGAGGACCATCTTCAGTCCAGTAGTAACACAAAAATCTGCCTTTACTCAGAGTCTGCTCCTCACCATTAGAGAAGAGTGAAGGGGACTAAAAAGTACATAGTGAAACAGATGGGCTATAGTCTGTAATTGTAGTATTACAAAGTGATTCGGTATAGTAAATGGAACTGATAAAATAGACATTAGTGCAAGAACAAGGATGTGTACCTAATAAAGTGATTGGGGAGTGTATGCACTGACCAATTTTACAGCATTAGGTACAGGTGCTTTGGCTGAATGCTGAACCATAATCTTGTTTTAGTTTTTCCTGTGCTTGTTCCACTCACTCTGGCTACAAACCTACTGATTAACCCATTGAATTTAGTGAACCCATTGCCTACATTACTGTAAATTAATGCATTATCTACATTACTGTATTACTTTATCCAGTTGATGCTTTTCTTATGTAATAAAAAAGGAGGACTAAATAGCTATATAGTATTTATGGTTGGATCACGTTCCTAATTACACTTTCCACTGATTACAACAGTAATGCACTGAATTTACATTTCTTGGCTGACAAGATGCAAGGATTTAGAAACACTAAACGGAAAGTTGTTTTTTTTTTATATTAAATGACCTGCCATGTTACAAGCAATTACAGCAATATTTAATTTCTCTGAAGAATATGAAATGATGTACAGGAAAGCAAAAAATACAAACCATTCTAATTATTTTGTTTCTTATTATCTGTGTACAGATTCTCTCCCTCATGCCACCAACCCATCCCTGCTGATGCCTTTTTCACTTGTGACTTTTTAGACTTTGCTTCAGCCAGAGGCCTTGCATGATTAGGTACTCTCAACTAAGAATGCAGCAGCACTACAAATGAAAAAAATAATGCGAGTAACCAACAGCAAGCAAGGGAGTAAAAGAAGCAGGAACTTGGTACTCAATGCATCCAAACTTCTATCCGTGTTCACTCAAAAATAACTTTTTGTCGTTTCCTACTATTAAATATACTATTTGCATACACACACTTTAAAAGAACGGTTCTTCCCCAAGCTCTTTCCCCCCCCCCACTGTTTCTCTAGGGCAGCCTAATATGAAGCTTTCTCTAATAAAATATTTGGAAATTCTGCTGCTTTCTGTCAATATGAGAAAGAGCCCAGTTTAGTATATTTTTGTTCGCCAAAATATCAACGAGTCTCTGAATTATGCTTTCAAAAAAGCCCAACACCATCCCTAATATTATTTCCCTGCCTAGCTGATACCACACCACAGAAGGTTTAGATGGCAGTAGGAAGCACATGAAAAATACACTCTGAACACTCACATCATTAGAGACACCAGTGTGAATAAGGTCTCGAACAAACTTCATCACGCTGCAATTGGCGTCTCGGTGGTCCAGCGCTGTGGCAGCGATGGCACACTGCATAATGTGGATGATAATGTTACTGCTTAGCAATGTGACAGGACTGCGCTGGACAAACCTAAAAGTGAGGAAGTGGAAAGATTTTTTTAAAAATGGTCCATTACAAACTATAATTTTCCAAAATTGATCATATTTTTCAACATTCACAGTAGCTTGCTGGTGATCTTACATTGCTAATTATTTTGTATTATATCTTATCATTTTGTACCCTCATAAATCTGTCAAGAAATTAACTTTTTTTTTTTTTAAATTTGAGGGAAAAAAAGAGAAATAATTTAAAAAAAAAATCAAAAACCTTCCATAATAAAATCTGAATAATTATGTGAATCTGTGCTGGATGCTGAATTATGGATAAAGTTGGGACAAAGTTTAACACAAAGTAGGGGGGAAGCAACAACCTTACAGTTACTTTGTCTTTTATTTCATTGCAGACAGTAAACATGAGATACTTCATGTTTTGTCGGGTCAACTTTAATTCATCTGTTAATAAACATCCGTGCTTGTATTTCACATTCCAAAAAGTTGGGACGGTAAATCATTTACTACTTTCCAATGCTGGCATTCCTTCTTACAACACTCAACAATTAAGAAGTTCTGGCACAGAGGATATCAAGAAATCTAGTGTTTTAGTTATTACTTTGTACCATTCTTATTGCAAACACATTTGAAGTTGTGCGGCTTCACTCAAACAATCTCTCGTTACAAAATTTTCCACAGAGGCCAGTCCAGTATCTGTCCCCTCTTCTTCCACAGCCATGCCTTTGTAATGAGTGAATGCGAGTTTTCGTCCCTAGAAAATACATCATTTGTGCTAAAATTGTACTGTCCTTTTCTGCAATACTGCTGCCATCAAGTGTTTGCCAAGAGCACTGACACAGCCCCATTTCATGACAGAACCTGGCTTTTGGACTTGTTGCTTATAGCAGTCTAGATGATCCTGTGTCTTAGGTCCAGAATACATAATCCATTTCTTCCAAAAGGATATGGCAACCTGATCAGTCTGACCATACACGTTTCAAATCAAATCAAGATTTATTTCTGTAGTGCGTTCTACAATGGAGCATTGTCTCAAAGCACCTTTACAATCTTAAAAGGCCAATCCCAAGTTGAGCAAGCCTAGGGTGACAGTGGCAAGGAAAAAAGTAGAAGGAACCTTGGGAGGACCAAGACATATGATGGTCTATTCCAGAGAAATTGCTGCTATTTATGAAAACGCAAGGCATTTTCAATAATTTTCTCAGTAGACGGAAGATCCAGCCTATCGTTGCTCCTCAAAGTCTCAGCTTTTCGTGGATCCTGCTTTTGTACTACATCATGATTACAATCAAACGCTGACACCACCTGTTTGGAATCACGGTTTTATACCTCATGTCCCATTACCCTGTCCCAATTTTTTATTGAAATGCTGCAGGCCTGAAATGCAGGAATGGATGTTTATTAAAGAAAATTAATCTGACCAGACAAAACATGAAGTGTCTTGGATTAATATTATCAATAAAGAAATCAAACCCAAGTCCAAGTAAATGAAACACACTTTTTTAAATTGTGTTTTGTTCCACCTTTTTCTGATTTGCGGTTGTATTTAGATAAGGCATACCAACTTGTAGTGTGAATTTCTTGGGGGTCATATATGCATTAGGCATTATATGCATTAATGGAGGAGTACTTTACAGGTGCTCACTGATTTAAGAAGGGGATACATTCTGACAAATCCATAAGTTAAATGTATCATGAAAAAAAGATGTTTAACAAATGTTTGTGGTTACGGCAGTATATACTGTATAACAGTGAAGTACATGGTAAGTCAATATTTAAAACACATTAAACTACAGTTGCTAATCACTAACACAAAACTAATTTTACAATAAAGTGTTAAAATCCCATGTAATTGAGTGAGTGATGGGTTGAAAGTGAAAAGTCAAAGCAAAACACCTACACTATTGGTGAAAGCTGGAAGTAACTCTGGATAACATGGTCTGCTAAATTACAATATCGTGAAAAACAATAAACCCAGCAGAGTTCTTCTCTGAGCAACAGCTACTGTGAATCTGAATCACTGTGTACTGAATCAGAATTGACTGAAACAAGTTGCGTGGCTCCACTCAACCAAGTTTAAGCAAGTGTGCCGAGTACCGAGCAACCCTGGGAACAATGTCACAATGTGTCTAAAGTGGTTCAGACGAGTTCTAAGTTGGTTGAGAACCACTGTATTGTTATTTGGCTACACAAAAGCAAAAACTATAAGGTAAATAAACTGAATAAAAAATTAGAAAGTGTATATGTATAACAAACAGAACATGTCATTATATTATCATGTAAGAGTAAAACATACCCAAAATTAAACTGCCTTTAAGAATTATGATTCTAAAATTCTTTAATCAATTAACCTTCAGCAAGTACTTACAAGAGCATGTGAAACTGAAGTTGTTTTTATTAGCGCTTGAATATGTGAAGTACTTTCTTACCTGTTTATTTCAAATAACAAAAAATGTTTTGTTTATACAATTGTTGATTAAATGTAGGTGTTCTGGCCAAACAATCAAAGACAAACAATAGGTACCTTGTAACAAGTCTGAACAGGTCGTCGACAGTGTCAGGGTGATTGCGCAAGCCATTGAGCTGTTCCAGCAACTGGAAGGTGGGCATACAGAGAGCCTGTGGGAACAAAAATAGCAATCTATAACTGCCAAGCGCATACAATCAATCTCAACCATTAGAATTAGCATAACCGCATCTATTGCTAATTACAATAAAAATGACAATGAGTAATTGTGCATTCTTGCACACACAATTGTGTGTATTCTTAGTCATGCTTTGTAAATGTCATAGCAAAACACAGCCATGTAAAACCCTGCTACTTTAAACAACATAATTGATTGTACAGGCTTTCTCAGAAAACACAACTATTAATTTTAAGGTCAACTGACATTTTTGCTGTTTTACCCTGTCACTTTTTTTCCACAGTGAACTCAAAGCAGCTTTAGGAACGCATAACCTGAATAAGCCATTATTCTAATCATTTTAATGAATCAGAAATTCCAATATTGAAATCATCAGGTAAAGATGCGAGCTCCACACAGGTTAGTGTAGTCCAAGGTCAGGACTGAACCGGGGACATTGGAGCTGTGCTGCCACAATATTTAGGTAGGTGGAATGCATCAAGTTAATGTAAATATGAATACCCGGGCAACGCAGGATGTTTCCCAGAGCACTAAATTGTTTCCACAGAGGCTTGTCTATTTGACATAAAATATTCTGGTGCTATCAATTCCCCAAGTAAACAACACACACACACACACACACACACAAACACACACACACAAACACACACACACAAACACACACACACAAACACACACA
>JAUZST010076189.1:0-21146 GCA_034779995.1 Parotocinclus haroldoi | reverse complement strand
TGCCAGGTCTGGTAGGATTACCTTTGGGTTGGCACAAAGTGTATTAGTCACTCAGTGTGTGTGTGTGTGTGTGTGTGCATGCCCAGGTTTCTACCTGTACCCCCGTTGACCCTAGACTACATTAAGCAGGGATGAAAATGAACGAATCAGCTCTGAAAAACACCCTTAACTTGATGCCAGTCCAGTGAAGCAAAAGCATGCATGCATAGAGAGAACATGCCAACCAAACCGAACTAAGCCCTGTGGAGCTTGTGTTTCGTAGGTTTGCATAGCCTTGTTTCTGGCCTTCTTTTGGCCCTTTTTCTGCTCCATAGTTGCTTTACAATCATGCAGGGAACCTTTGATTCCGTTCTTACAACTCGATTTCGTCGTGCTGTGAAGCGACTCACCGCCCCAGCCATCGCACACGACAGTCAGTCACCCCTAGTAATGATACGAGGGACACTACCAACTCAGAGAGCTATCTTTTAGCATTATAATAATAACCCACTCAGGTTGCGAAAGTTCATTGGACTGCCCTGTTGCCATATTTATTACAGTTTGAGCATTTATAGCCAGCTACGAGCATGCAGGATCTACGGCAAAAGGTCCATGCCTCCCATGCCAAGGGCCAAGGCTAGAAGCGTCCCAACAGGGTAACTAGCACCCCCCTTCAATTCACTTGCATGGCGTTTCCCAATAAATGTTTTGCTCTAATGTTGTAATTCTGCTTAAACATTTACATGTAGTGTCATTCACAAAAAACGGCTTGCTAATTGTGATGCTATTTGTTTGTCAGTGCGTATTCTGCACAGGAATACATTTCCAAATAATAGAATGCTCTCTAATATAATCACCGACCTCGCAGGGCTTCGTTTGGCACGCTGAGCTCAGTATAACGTTCCAATAAGTCTGGAAATGGGACGCAAACGGATACCTTTTTCATGGCCGCGCCGTATTGACTCGTGCCGTTCCTGTGGGAGGTGAGATACGGAGAAGGAAGGAGGCGGTTAATAAAGAAGAGCTCTAATTACAGTCTGCGCGAGGCTCTGAGGGACGACGTCTCCGATCCAACCGGCAACAAACCCGCCAGCAGCAGCAGCCCGGCCAATTAGACAGCTCGGGCTCAGAAGAGCTTCAGAGAGACCCGGTTAACGCACGTCGACACCGGCTCACACCTGAGAGTCTAATAACGTCAGCTTTCTCACCAGGCTGCCTGTGAAGCCGAGCTCCTCGCTTCCTTCCTTTCCGTGTCTGAACTAAGCCGGGTGCTAAATCTCTTCCAGAGACAGAAGGGAGCCGCGAACGCGCTCATTAGAAAAGCTAGCACTCGCTTGCCAAGTGTGTCATTTGAGCTAATTCGCAGACACGCCGACACCGAAGATTGGGATGAAGAGAAATCCTTCCTGTACGCTCCGATCCAACAGAAAGTGCTGATTGTGGCGATGCAAAATGCTACGATTGTTCTCTCAAAATAAAAAGCCACAGTTTCGGTTCTTGATGTTAAGGTTTGTCTGAGCAAAGTCCGTTCTCTTTAACGACTGAGCTCTTGAGAGCTGGAAGTGGAAATCAGTCTGTCTAGTGTACATCCAATTCATGTCTGAATGGCAGAAAACGAGTATGAAGACGCCCTTGAGATTCGCAGCCTTGAAACCATCATTAGAATCCGAAATAAAGCACTATGTGCAAAATATCTCATCTGCTATGTGACCGAAGCCTTTTAACACAACAGCCAATCTTGCATGTCCTGGGAGTCGAACCCTCGACCCTTTAAGGCACTTAAGAAAGCTTTGTTAAGACAAAGCTCAAGAAAGCTGATCAGTATGATATTAATAAATCTTTCTAAAAATTATAAGAATGGCAAAGCTTTGTGACATTTTTCTCAAGAATGACTCTTTAAAAATGGACTTTTAAGAAGATATTCTTTCTCATGACACTTTCGTGAATCCGATCCCGGGTTCTGACGTACTCCGGCCTCCTTATGCAAAAGTATTTGGACACTGGTGCTTAGGGTATGTATTGTATGGCATGTGTATTTTACCTTTGATTAAAGGTTTATAAAGTTTTTGTGCTTTGAATAAACATATAGATAAATATAGATGATAATCATAAGCAGCACAGATACGTTAGTTTAGTTTAGTTCCATGTTACTTCCTTGAGGATACATGGAAATCATTTCAACCCCGATTAATCAAATCTGACAGTTTAAAAAAAAGCAGCAGGAAGCCTTTTTAGAAGCTTTTTCGGGGGCTTGGATGGAGCTTTTTGCAGCAAATTGAAAGCAGACTGCCACTAAAGAACGATTTGGATCCTTAATACGCTCGCTCTAGTTCATCTTCTGCAGCGTTGCATATTCCTCACGCTCATGGAAAAGCAATCGGGAGGAGAAACGAAGCTTCAGGTCTCCAATAACGTACGTTTTAAAACGTACACGGGCACGGCCGAGTGCACAAACACAGCCGGGGTGCTGAGATCTGAGATCCTAAATAAACGGCATACAAAATACGCTGCGTGTGACAATAAATGGGGTCTCGTGCAAATGTTTGGACACCCCCATTTAGTGGAGCACCAAAACGGGGGTTCATACTTCAGGATGGCGCTTGGGCCACTTCTCCTTGGTGTAAAGTCAGGAAATTTGGCAGACCCATCGGTTTCAAGCTGGAATACACAACGTGACAATGCTGTCTCACTGTCTGCAAAGGCACCTCCACAGCGCCACCTACCATCCTGAACATGTGGCGAACCTGGAGGAGGTTCGAACTAACGCACTCGCGAAGCGACTGCCATGCAGGGGCACCAAAGACCAAGCCCTGTGGACTGTGAAAGGCAGAGATGTTGGAGATGATGTAAACCGCTCTAACCAGGCTGGCTCAATGATCTGCGGCGGTGTGTGTGGGAGTGTGTTTGCTTTAAAGCCCCGGCACTTGGCACTGGTTAAAGCGCAGGATTTAAATTCAGATGTTAACACAAGACGCTCAAAAGATACTGGCTTTGTTCTAAAGAGTGCTGCTTCTGTGCCGTATTTACCGTCGGGAGGAAGCCACTGTTTCTTAAAGGCTTAATCGCGTATGAAACGGTTCAGATGCGCTGGTCGTGTCTTTCGAAAAAACGTGGGCAGTACAGACAGGAAACGCGGGAGATGTTTGGACTTAGAAACCGTTCTTATTTGGATTAATCAGAAGCCGTTATGCAGAGTCCAGCCGTTTAGGGTTAAGAGTCTTGCTCGTCGGTCCAACAGCCTGGCAGATCTAGGCTGACCTCAAATCAATTTTAATTCACTCTTCTGAAAGGCCTACAATGTGCACCCGTCACCCAAAGGTCCTGGGGAGGGCCTGCCCATCCAAGAACAGGGTGAAAGGGGGCAAACTGAAGGTGGATTTAATGTTCTGGCATGGACTATATTGGGGCACCAGTGCACTACTTTTTTGCGTTTTGGAAGGAGAGCACTTCCAGATCCATCTTCTCCTTCCTCAGATACAGTCTGATATGTGACAGCATCAGGCCGGAGACTCTCACCGCAGTGGTGGGGCTGGTGATCTGGCATTGTGCCACCTGGGCACAATTATTAACAATGCCATGGCTAATACAATGCGATAAACAAGATACGGGTACAAACGGATGAAGGTCTTTGTGAAATACTGTGAAGAGAAACTCCTTCAAAAATGGGTTTATTTCAGGACAGAGTTAAAAAATGCAGATAATTGCCTGTGTTAACAGACTATTTCCATTGTGTGTGTGTGTGTGTGTGTGTGTGTGTGTGTGTGTGTGTGTGCGTGTCTTTTAGATTAAAAACAGACTTTTTCCTCCAGACTGTAGTGATTACCATTGATTGGGAGGTGAAAGTTTGCCAGTGGCAATGCAAAGGCGAAAGTGAAATCTGCCTCTCCATACACACACTGCCTTTCCAGGCTCTGCTTTGTTCTTATGCGTGAGCAATTATCGCAAATATCTAATCAGCCAATCACACGGCAGCAACATTAGGCATGCAGACATGATCAAGACGAGCTGCCGGATAAAACCGAGCGTCAGGACGGGCACGAACGATGATTGAAGTGACTCTGAACACGGTCGGTGAGAATTTCCGAAGCTTCTGACCTACTGGCATTTCCAGCGAGGGCAGTTTTCTGGGTGGAAAAAGGAGACCCGTTGAACCTTAAAGCAGATGGGCTGCAGCAGAAGGTTCCCCTTTGGGTCGGCAAAGAACAGGCAACTGAGGCTGCTGCTCACAAGGGCTCACCAAAATTGGTCAATAGAAGACTTTCGGGTTCTACTGCAGTTTCACCGGTTCAGGCTGCAGGTGGTGTAATGGTATAGGGCGCACTTTGTGCCAACCAAACATCGCTTAAACCCCACAGTCCACCTGAGTACTGTTGCCGACCGTGTGCACCCCCTCACGAGCACGATGTACGTCTTCTTAACGCTTTTTACGTTATTTAACGAACTCTTCCTCGTCACCATTGTTCCTTAAGACTTGAACTGGCAGCTAGATAAACCGAGACAAGCAAATAAAACGTGAGCCTGTGCCTCTCCAGAATTGAAATTAGGATCACGATTGGTTTGCAGGAGGACCGCAGTTCCTCGTGAGTTCCTCGTGAGTTCCTCGTGAGTCTCCCATCCTCTCCCGGCAAGTCTGAATCTGATTTAAGCACACTCATCGGAAGCCCCGGAACGAACGGATAAAATGCCTTCTCCGTGCGAACGCGCTCATGCAACAGCTTTCTTCCTTTCTTTCCTGACGCTCGCCCCCTCAGGGGTTTGGCCAGGCATCAAACAAGCGAGGCGCCATCATATGCTGCTGGCGTACAGTGTGTTATGTCACTGTCGTGTTATGAGGACGCCGCACCGCACAAAGATGTTACTTATCATGGAGGAACAGCAGCGTGAGAAGAAAGCACACAGTCACAAAACCAGTTAGCTCGACGTCTACGGGTATCAGCTGTCCTGCTGGGCCTTTTCCGGTGCAAGATTCTAGAAAGTCTCAAATATTTAGGATACGATCTAAAACGGACCATGACTCAATGATCAGTGATGAGGAAACAACCAATCCATTTAGACGGTTTGATGTTCATACGAACAGCACCAACTGAGGCCGTGCCAGTGGTCCCAAGTGTCTGCTCAGAGCCACACCAGGTCTGGGGCACTGCCCAGTCCGGCGCACGGCTCTCCTCAGTGTTGGGCTGGTGCTTTTCGGCACATAGTTGTATTTTTTCCAGAAGCTATTACAGAGTTTAGTAGTTATCTCCATCTTTTAACCCCAATTCTACTCTGCTCTACTTTTTTCCTTCAGACTGTAAAATCATCTTTCCCTTTTTGCTTCAGCATTCTTTCTTTTTTAAGAGAAACATGCCAACGCACAAATCCCTAGGTCTTCCACAAAACGTGCAGCCCCCTGCTGCCCTCTCTTGTCAATCGTGGCAGTGCAGACGTCCCTTCAGATACGTTCTCAGGTGCCTTCAACGGAAGAAACCGGCGGAGAAGGTCTAAGGTGATTATTTCGAAAAAACTTGTGCAGTCGTGGAGTTTGGGAGCTCCGAAAAAGAGTTTGTGTATTTGAGTAACTTAGTATCGCGACAGGCTTCACACAAACGCACACAGAGCAAACGACGCCTCACGAACGAACGCCGTACTTCTGCCTGCTTAGCGTCAGTAACGTTAGTAAGTCCCCTAAAACGTTTCTTTTCTGATTTCCTAAATTCCTGGCTGTGTTAGACAAGCCCATAGCGGTTAGCGATGGAAATCAGGTAATCAGTACCCTGAGAGCCGAGCGCTATGACTAATGCTTGGCCGCTTCCCCCGTGTTTGGGTTTTTCTAGAAATTATGAGCACAACATGCAATAATGCGGTGGTGGACGTGCAGATGTTGAGAGGTTGACGGTTTCGTGGCGTCCCTCCCGCTTGCCGTCCGATGGGCTGTGCCACGGCGGTGCAGCCTCGCTCTGGCACAGACGCTAATCCTTTCTGAATCAGACGGGAAAGTTTGTACGGAGATTAAAAAGAGCCACGGCGTTGTCCACATCCATCATGATTTGGTCACGCTAGCTTTTTTTTTCCCTCCCGGCGAAACGTTGCGTAATCGCAGTCGTACCTCGGTGCAGTTTGACTTCTCAAGCGGGACGTCACGTTAATTTTGACGTCCTAATTCGTGCCTCTCGAACCGAATTCTGAAGGGCTGCTCAGATGCAACATGCTAAACGGCTGGATTAAAACCTAAAACCTTTTTACCGTTTATGCTGCTAGCAAGTGACACGACTCAGACTTAACTTCCGAACTCCAAATGAGAAAGGAAATGTCTCGCTCCTGCAGACGGTTTGACCCTGAGACCTTTCCGGTGGACGTCCCTGGAAAAGACGTCGTCTTAAAGGCACTTTAAGTCGCTCTAAAGTCTCTGTGTTCTTTTCCGCATTAATGCTGCATCACACAAATGTATACGGCCTTTATTGAGGGTCCGGACCCGACCCCGTACCAAGTTATGCCCTGGCTTTTGGACTTTTCCTGCTTCCATGCCGCCGAGCCCAGACGAGTGGGCGGAGCTTGTGGGCCTGGTGAACACGAAGCTTGTTTTTTATACAGTAAAGTGGTGTTATTGAATGTAACTCTGTATTGTAGAGCTTGATACAGGTTGGATCAAGTAATCCCTTACCCATGTGCTCCTATCAGATACTAAAGAATGACCTGTGGGAGCGCAGAGTGATCACCCCTCCTGAACCCCAGTTTAGGCTTTTAGCTCTGTAGAGGGACATATATCGACAGTCATCTTTCCTCCTCAAACACTCAGCCTTTCCTGGATGCTGCTTTTGTACCCAATCAGGATTACAATCACCTCAGGACATCACATCAGTTTTTACCTCATTACTAGCCCTACTTTTTATGTCTTGCAGACCTGAAATTGACCTGAATGGATTAAACATCTTCACACCGTCTGCGGTGGAATAACTGTCAAAGGAAATGGAAACTCCTTTTTCATTTAACCTGGAGAACATAATCGTTGTTGCCGTACTTTGTGTTGATCCCCAGACACTCCCTCAGACACAGGCAGACATACCTATTTTTGCAAGGAAAAGAAGACGTTGATGTCTTGGCTGGTACGTCTTTATCCATCTATCACCCTTGGGAATGAGTGATGAACTCGGAATGGCTCCGACGGCTTCATTCGTCTTTGCACGGCGTTTCGGCGTTTAACCCCACGGTTAAGACCAGGCTCGATCAAAAGACGGCAGAACGTTTTTAATCTCAATGCAAAAGCCCGACTCCTCGGACCACTTGCTAATAATTCGCCGGTCATTTGCGGCTAACTCGGCGCAGCTGCTGAGGACCGTAATCAGATAATAAATCGAGTGGCAGCCTGTTTTTCCCCGCAGGAAACGCTGCTTCCGTCTGTTCTCGTTAACTAAATAATTACACTTCATAAAGAGGCGTTTGAGGGATTCTTACCGAGAATGATATCACTGCACCTTGGCTTCGTCTCATACCTTTTATGTACCTTTTGGATTTTCCTCTTGCCCAGCGTCAAACTCCACCGAGTGGCAACATGTGGCCGCTCATTTCAGGGCTGTTGATACAGCTGGAGAATCGAGGTGATTAACTTGAGCTTTTTTGCACATAAATCCCGAACGTATGGCCATGTAGTTAAATTCTACGTCCTCTCCGTCTTTTTTACACCCAAACAAATTGGAGTGAACGTCCTGAACGCTACTACTGTATGAAATGCACTCGTTGTCCACACAGGACCTGATTTGTGGCGAACCGTGGGGGTGGGTGGGGAGGGTTTGGGGGTCCTGACCATTAGAGGACAGGACAAAGGGGGCTACAGTCTATAATTATAGAGTTATAGAGCTACAAAGTGATTCTATACGAGGAGTGGAACTGTACAGGAAAAGGTTCCTCTTTCCCATCGGAAACTCACACAGACGTGAGGAGAACATGCCAAGTTCCGCCAGACGTTAAACAGTTTGTGTTTGTTGATTTGTCGTGTCATAATCGACCATAATGGAATGCAGAACGCGAGCCTCTGGTCTCCAGTCCTTCCGAGAAGAAGCTTCGAGGGTTTGATCAAATCTCCTCCGTCTGAAAGGTGTGAGCTTGGAGTATTATTCCATCCATCATGCGTCTGCTTTGTTACTCCGGCAGCTGCCATAACCTAGTGACGGATGGAGTCCCCTTTATACATACCGTAACTGTAACGCTTCCTTCCTCGTATGTGATCCTGTAGATCTCCTTACTGACAGAAAACGTCATTAATTAACATCAGTAATTATTAATTAAGATTTGATCATGATTGTAAGATGCTCCAGGCCTTGATGTTTCACGATATTCCCAACTCTGGTGTTTCAGGTCCTGATGTTCCATGATTTTTCAGGTCCTAATGTTCCAGGTCTTGATGTTCTATGATTTTTCAGGTCCTGGTGTTCCATGGCTTTTCAGGTCCTAATGTTCCAGGTCTTTATGTTCTATGATTTTTCAGGTCCTGGTGTTCCATGGCTTTTCAGGTCTTGATGTTCCATAGTTTTCCAGGTCTTGGTGTTCCATGGTTTTCCAGGTCCTAATGTTCCATAGTTTTCCAGGTCCTGGCGTTCCATGACTTTCCAGGTCCAGACGTCCCGGACCCTGATGTAAGCTTACATTTCCAGGCCTGAATTTCCATCACGTTTCCAGACCCTGATGTTTCATGGTTTTCCAGGTTCCAGGTCCTGATGTCCCATCATGTTCCAGGTACTCTTATTTTATGACATTCCAGTTCCCGAAGTTCCAGATGTTGTTCCTTGATGTCTTATCATGTTCAATGTTTCAGTCACTGGTGGAGTGTTTTCATCTTCTCAAAGCCTTTTTTCTTGCCTCTGTAAATAATTGTACACCCACATCGTGCAGACTGCAGTATTTGGAGGTTTTTGGGTTGAAATTTCTGGAGTGTGGCTTTAAGAGCGACGCCGTTCATACACTCCGTGACCTTGCTTGATTAGTTCAGTATGGGCTTGGTTGTCAGACACGTTCCTTGCAAAATGCTCTCAGCGGTGTCAGGCCTAAATCGGGCCCGGCACAAAATGTTTAAGGCATAACGCTATTCCTCTCGCTTCCCTGGAAAAACTTAAGTCAGCCTTTTCTCATTCATCTCATTCTAAATGGAGGGTTTGATGTTCCAGTTCCACTTCAAACAAGAACCTTGGTTTAACGTTCTGGCCAGGCAGCTGCAGTATCAGATTCAACAGTTTAAAAGCTCTCCCTTTATCGCAGAACAACGCTGAACGTTATTTAGAAAGAATCCGAATCATGTCCAATCCTAAATTGTTTGTACATTTTTATTTTTGGGTTTTGATTGATATAGATATAATGCCCTTTTATTGTGTTTATTTACATTATGTGTGTATTCATTTATGCTTTTTAGGTTGGACGATGTAAAGAACTTAAATTTCATTCCCTGTTAAACCATTAGATGGCACAACCCAGCATAAACCAGCATGAAAAATGTACTGGTCTTTGCTCTACCAGCTAAAAATCTGCAGAATGTCAGTGCTCAGCTAACATCGGCCAGCCACTACGATGCTTTGCGAGCTTCCAAAATAAAGGGTCTCCTGGTTCACACTGGTGTTTATTTGGGATTTTGGGTGTTCCTCTCAGCCACGGTCGCATCAGGAAGCCATCCAGACGAATTCCCAGGCCTGCAAAGTGACCCGTAGAGACCCCTGACTCATTCCTGTGAGACGGAGCGCTGATATCTGCGCAGAACGCCTGTTGTTTTTGGAAGCGTATCTAAGGAGGGGATTGGATTTAGTTCCTTATTACAGTCTGAGCTGGTCTCGTTTTTAGGGCTAACGAGCTAACATGCGCTGCTCAAACAAAACCGGTAGATGGACTAGATTTAATTTTGTTTGTTTCCTGCCTCTCATATCTAGACTCTTGTTTTGGGGGCTTGATTGACAGCCAGAGGAAATATTTGTATTTGGTGGATTGCCGGAAACTGAACAAACAACTAAACCCAACAGCAATGGGAGAAGCAAGATGGTGTGTGTTAATCCAAAGTAGGAAATAATGGTAATAAACCAACAAACCAAGGCTGAGAGCGTACAAGATCTGAAAACTCAAACAAACATTGCGTTTCTGGGATTCCCTCGATATATTTCTTAAAAGTAGCTCAACTGTTAACTTTCCAGCTTTCCTTCATACTAAAATAATAAATGGTATTTCCATAAAACCTTCAACTTGATGCGTAATTAAAGACCTGCTAAATCAAAAGAAGCCGTCACACTCTTGTGGGAGACGATTTTCCAGGTCCTGGTGTTCCATGATTTTCTAGGTTCTGATGTTATATGGTTTTTCAGGTCCTGATGTTCTATGGTTTTTCAGACCTTGATTTTCCATGATTTTCCAGATCTCATATTTCATGATGTTCCAGACCCTGATATTATTATATACCCGGTATTCAAACTTGGCGCATAATTAAAGACCTGCTAAATCCAAAGAAGCCTTCACACCTTTTTACCGTCACACATCTTTAACGCTCTGTGCTCGTTTCTTTCTTTGTTAAAAGAAAAATAAAATCGACCCCGATATCGCAGCAGACGGACGTCTTCTTAAATAAATGCTTTATTTATATATATAAATCAATATTCTTGTTCAATTTCAGCGTTTGTGGAGCTTTTCTGGTTCCCCTCAGGCCGGTATGTTTTCCCCTCAGATATGTGACTAATGCAAGCAAAGTTCTAATCAGAAAAACTAGGGTTTAATCTGTAATGTTGTTGCATCACAGACCAGTCAGCTCTTTCAATTTCAGTAAACCAGCACGAGCACGGCACTCACTACGTCTTCATCAGAAGGTAAACACTGACTGCTGAGAGGGTCAGTTCTGACTAACTGCCTTGCTCTCTTGTTTATTTTTCCGTGGCCCCTCCTGTTGACCGACGGCAGAGCAGGAAGTGAAATCATACATTATCCTGCTGAATAATCACTTCCTCAGTACGAATACAAAGCAGCTCTGTTCACTCGTCCCTCCTTCGTGTACCCCGCACAGAGCCCGCCGAAAGGTGCTGTGTGTTTGCTAAACCGATCCTGAGGCCGGATCGGGTGGCGGAGAGGATGTTTTTGTTGTGTCGGGTTCGCCCCGCCCCTTGCAGCACACACGGTTACTTCTCCATCATCTGGTCTAAGATGGGTCTGGGTTTTTTATCTGGAGAGCCGTAACATGAAATATCGTTTGCTGTTCAGAACGTAAGCAATGCCAGGCATCATCTTTAGGGAAAGACGTACCGAAATAACGTAAACAAACCAACTCACGGCCTGAAATGTTCAAAGTAAGTGACCTATCGTCACAAGAAAAGCCACCAGACATGTATTTTTCGTGGTAACTATCACTTTCCACGCAATTCATCTAATACAGGGTTGGCACAGGGCAAAAGGTGGGAACCAACTCTGGACTGGGTGCTTATCTACAGAGTGTGGCCACACGGGACGCTTGCCAGCTGACCTAACCATGTTTTAAAATTGGCAAGAGACTGGAGTACCACCCAGAACTCAAAACCTTTCATTATTTACGCATCTGGGCACTCAGGAGTCCTGGAGATGGGTATATTCCTCGCTCCTGTTTTTGGTTCACGATTGACAGCCGGAGCAAAACATTTTTACATGGTGAAGTGACGAAAAAACGCCGGAAACTGGACGAACAACTGAACCCAGCAGCAACGGGACAAGCAAAAAGCCATTTGAGATTCCGAAGCGGGAAATAATGGAAATAAACCAACAAACCAAGGCTGAGACCGTACAAGTGCATATTTTTTTTCGGGCTTTCCTTCAGTGCACTCCTGAAACTTTTCATAGCTCGACTGTTTACTCTTCAACTTTCCTAAGAGTGAATCCACGTTTATAAAGTTCTCCCACCTTCTTAAAACTCTTTCTGCTCCCGTCGCTTTTCCATATTTTTATTTCTTTTTTTCCTTTCAGAATTCTCCTGACTTCAGGTTCAACACTTTTCCAACCTTGCTGGTTTACATTTAAGCACGGCTTCTGTTCACAAGTCCGTTTCTTCTCGCGTTCTCATTAAACCTCAGACTGAAAATAGACCCAGAGCACTCTGGGAAACGTAGTTTTCTCAGGAATCACAAGTCAGAGTGCACCTCTGTCTGCCTCGCTGCTGTGTGCTTGGGCTTCTTCTGCTTACGTTCCAGCACGTTTTGTTCTCCAGTAATAATATTTGAATCCGATTCCTCTCTCTTTATTTGTTTAAAATGCAGATTTGTCATCCGTGGCGGTTCGAGTGTGCAAACCCCCGCAAAACCAGTTTGCGACCAGCCATGTGTTTGGACAGCGCCGTTCTGGACTGTGGTGAGGCAGCATTGAGCCACACGGTTGAGTAATCGAGCCCTTCCCATCATCCATCACTGTGACATTACCCAAATGTCAGTGCAGGGAAAGCGGGTGTTCAGCAGGAGGGTCCATGCTGTGAGTAGGTCACCTATTTCTGAACTAGAAGCAGAGCTGCGGAGCTTCTGAGCCGAGATCAACACGACGAACCAGACTGCTGGTCCCTCAAGGAATCACTCGCTCCCACATGATGGATGGTTCGGGCTCGCCGCTAAGATTACATCCAGAGGGTTTTTTTTTTTTTTTTTTTAGAGAAATGTGAATGTTTTGAGGTAAATATCTTGCATTTCTTTTGCAAAGCATCCCTCAAGGATGCAATTTGGGGTTCAGAGTGTGTTTAAATGTTTATGTGTGTAATCAGTGAGGATTTTATTTAGCTGATTTATTTATTTAGCTACTCCCAGTCATTACTTATAGAAAACTAAAAGCAGAAAGAAATAGATGAGAAAAAGAGGAGAGAAAAAACACTGATGTGGCCGATTTGGACGATAAAAGGCGAGTCATTCATGATTTGATTCTTGCTCAGTTTTTTAACTTACATTTTCACCTCAACTAAAAGTGGAACTTTTTTTGTTAACCTGCAATGCTCAGTTGATTAAACATGATATAACTTTATGAGATGAAGCACCGCTAGACAGACAGTTTATTCCCTTACAATTCAGCCATGACCTGAAGTCTTTAAAACCAAAATAAAAGCCGTCACGTGTGCAGAATTTAGCAGAATTGTCACGACTTCGGTGCAATGTTAAGTCCAACCACCAGATGTCGCCAGAAAATAATTTGCTCAGATTACAAAAGTAAAAGAAAAAGTATTTGCTGAAAGTCGCGGACATATATTTTCGGACATATGACATTTTGGTATATATTTGTGTTCAGTTTGCCATGTTCTCCTCACACCTGGTTGAAATTCTTTCGATCAGGGCGTTGTGACTGTTCAAAATCTAGTGGAAATCGTCTCCGAGGAGTAAAGGCTGGGGTTGAAGCCTTGGGTGTCCACAAACTTTTGGCTGTTGGTTTGAATTGGAAAACGGAGACCCTTGATCGTTGTCATGGTTGAGAAAATGGCCTGGTTGAGACCGAGACGTTACCACATCAGGAAAAAATAAAGCCTTTCTGCACCACAATACAAAAGATTTATGAGCTTCTCCTCTCAATAAGGGCCATTCAGTGACGGCCAATGGGGCGAATCCAGGGTGCCACAGGGTCACACAGGGTGCACGCTGACCGCCGAAATCTAACTTCATGATGCACAGAGAAGGTGAACAGGAGAATTAACGTAGAGGAGCACCGAATCATGGCTTAAGATCCCATTCAGGGCTGGAGAGGAGCTCAGAGATTGGCACAGCTCGGGTGAAATGAAATCAACTAAACAGTGTATCAGGAGATCTCCTGCCACTTTGGTTCAGTGCCCACATCTGGCAGATAACCCGACTCGAAACGGGGCTTCTCATTGACGAGAAAGGGGTTTACTCTTTAAACCTTTCAAACTCTTTAGAAGGACAACGAAAAGACCCAAAACTGCTCAGGCTGCATTCACATCTCCTTCCTTAGATTTGAATCGAAACCCGGATTATTTGAATCCGTTTATCCATCTGAGGAACCAAAGCTCTGTAGATGTTCAAGCGTAAGGAAGATACGAGATCTCTGGATTCATCCCAGGATCTGAAGCACTGTAGATGTTCTAGCCTAAGGAAGATGTGAAACCTGGAGATCCACCTGAGAAGATAAAGCTCTGAAGATGTTCCAGTTTGATAAGCTGAGATCTGTGGATCCATCTGTGGAACTGAAGCTCTGTAGCTGTTCCAGTAGGATGAAAATCTGAGACGTGTAGAATCATTTAAGGCACTGAAGTTCTGTAGAGGTTTCCAGTAGGAAGAAGATCTGAAACCTGTGAATTTATTTGAGAAGCAAGGAAAATCTTAGATCTTTGGATTATTTAAGAAACGGGAGCTCTGGAGATGTTCCAGTGTTAGAAGACCTGATTTCTGTGGATCCGTTGAGAATCCAAAACTCTGTAGATGTTCCAGTATGATGAAGATCTGAAACCTGTGAATTTATTTGAGAAGCTGAAGCTGTGTAGATGTTCCAGAATGATGTTCTCAGATCTGTGGCTCCGTCTGAGGAACTGAAGCTCTGTAGATGTTCTAGCCTAAGGAGCATGTGAAATCTGGACATCCTCCTGAGAAGATAAAGCTCTGTAGATGTTCCAGTTTGATAAGCTGAGCACTGTGGAATCATTTGAGACCCTGAAGTTCTGTAGATGTTTCCAGTAGGATGAAGATATAAAACATGTGAATTTATTTGAGAAGCTGAAGCTCTGTAGATGTTCTTCAGATGGCGGAAGCCACTGGCAGAGGTGTAACAAAACCTGACAGGTTGAGTTGGTAACCTGGTCCACTCTAATTGACGCCAAAATACAATCTGAAGGTCTCAGAATGGTTTTGCATTTTGTTTGCGTGAACAGGAAAAGAACGGAGTCCGATTGCAATCAAAGGACAGAGATGTGAACGCAGCCTGAGCAGTTTTGGGTCTATTTCACTCTCCTTCTAAAGAGCCTGAAAGGTTTAAACCCTTTGCTCGTCATGTAATGAGAAGCCCCGTTTCGAGTCGGGTTATCTCCGAACAGGTTGTGCGAATAAGAAAAACATGCTTTGTCCTGATTGAGAACAGACCCCGAGTGGAAAAATAAATAGGAACCGGTGCTGTCGAGAGCAGGCGTTAGATCAAACACAGTAATAAGGTCGGGCAGCGGATCGAGGACGGATGAATAGAACGTTTGTTCCTTCCACATGTTGCTTTTTGACTCCGAGCCTCAGCCAACTGGACCTCGGCCAGCTTTCTAACAGAATCGACTCGGAGTGACAGCCGGTGAAAGGGGAAGTTTATAGAAATTGCAGACCTCAGTATTCCCATGTCATGGAGGGGAAATTCCTTTTTGGATCGGGAGAAGGCGAATGTAACAAGCATCTGATTGTCCGAGTAGAAACATCTGAGCGTCCAACACACATCATAAGCCCCAGCTGATTTTTAACCTTGTATTTTTGACCCCTTGCGGCGAACGTTCGATCTGAAACGACGAACTACAGAAACGTCTTCAGAGGACAAAACTTCACCTTATGTTCATCTTAGGTTTTTTTCTTTATTCACTTTCCAATCGAATTCAGCAGCACAGGGTGCAAGAACCAGCTGCAGACATGGTTCCAGTCCATCGTAGGGCACATGCCCACATCAAATGGGGGCAGCAACGCTGGGCAGATAAACCAGAAAGAGAAAGAGTACAGAGCAAAAGGAGGCTGTTTTGTGGAAAATCGTTCGAATGCACGATTATAAGGCTAAAGTCGGGATTTATCTGAAGACCGATGATTCATCGAAAAATTTCACGACGTGTAACGAAGCTGTACGGTTTCATGCTGCCCAGTTGATCCCTCTCCACGCTGCAGAACGGCGTGATAAAGGTGAAGCAAGGTTTACGACCCTCAGAAGGAACCGGTGGAAAGATTTGTTCTTCGTGCAGGAAGTAATCCGCCTGCTGATTTGTGTACTGCCGAGAGAAACCTCCACAAGCTCGCTCCCGGCTAGACGCGGTACAATCACTTAGAATTCAGGAACAGATGTATGGAGACGTTCGGTGGCTTGCTTAAAAAAAAAAGCTTCTATGTTTTTTTATGATGGAGCGTTGCTTACAGATCCAAAGCAAACGTTCAGAACGATCTGCTAAGATGAAAAAAAATCACACTAAGGCAAAGATTCGCTTCCATGACGCTGACTTTGTCACTGAAGATCAACTGGAATTGCTTTATTAACCAGAGAGCTAAAAAAAACAAAACAATCACGGTCATTCCTGGCCTCCTGTGTGCTCAAGCTCTGTAGATGTTCCAGCTTAAGGAAGATCGGAGAACTGTGGATCTATCTGAGGACTAGAAGCTCTCTAGATGATCAAGTAGGACAAGTAGGATGTTCCAGAATGATAATCTGAGATCTGTAAATCGATCTGAGGGACGGAAGCTCTGTAGATGTTCCAGAAGGATTCATTGAATCCATTTATCCATCTGGGGAACCAAAGCTGTGTAGCTCTGTAGATGTTCAAGCCTGAGGTAAATATGAGATCTCTGGATCCATCCGAGGATCTGAAGCTCTGTAGAAGTTCCAGTAGGATGGAAATCTGAGATCTGTGCAATTATCTGTGAAGCTGAAGCTCTGTAGATGTTCTAGCCTAAGGAACATGTGAAAACTGAATATCCACCTGAGAAGATAAAGCTGTTGATGTTCCAGTTTAATAATCTGAGATCTGTGGATCCATCTGAGGAACTGAAGCTCTGTAGCTGTTCCAGTAGGATGAAAATCTGTGACGTGTGGAATCATTTGAGACGCTGAAGTTCTGTAGATGTTTCCAGTAGCATCAAGATCTGAAACCTGTGAATTTATTTATTTTTATTTTGAGAAGCGAAACTCTGCAGATGCTCTTGCACGAGGAAAATCTTAGATCTTTGGATTATTTAAGAAACGGGAGCTCTGGAGATGTTCCAGTGCTAGAAGACCTGATCTCCGTGGATCCATTAAGAATCCAAAACTCTGCAGATGATCCAGAATGATGCTCTCAGATCTGTGGCTCCATCTGAGAACCCAAAGCTCTGTAGATGTTCATCAGCTCTTCCTTATGCTAGAACATCTACAGATCTATAAGTTCTTGGATGGAGCCAGAGATCTCAGATCATCCAGCCTACTGGAACATCTATGGAGCTTCAGTTTCTTAGTGAATCCACAAAGCTCACATCTTTTTTTAGTAGAGAAATATCTAGAGAGCTTGTGGTTTGCTTTCCTTAATCTAGTTTTCATCGTAATATCCTTCTTATCGTGGAATAAAGCAGTTTGGTCACTTTGTAAAAACATTATTCTTCGATCCAGAGCTCTGGAGGAGCCATAATTATATTCCTACATCTGATACACCAGGCTTGTGTGTGTGTGTGTGTGTGTGTGTGTGTGTGATTGTGTTTTACTGTTTATCAGTGAGAGCAAACAGCACAGAGACAAAGCCAGAGGAACCTACTGAGGAACCTTCAGTGCCCAAAGAACTGCTGCTTGAAATGCAAGGCGTGGCAAGATGGAAATAATGAATTTCCGCTGTGTACAGTTACTCCCTGCTGCCACGAATCATTAATTGGCGGTGGCACTCTATTACGATGCCAAGAGAGGCTTGTTGGTGGAGGGCAAAGGAGGAGAAAGGGCAAAAGAGGGCAAAAATAATGCTGTTTTCTGGTGGAGGGCAGATCAGACTGGTGACAAGTCAGTTTATTTATCTGCCTATTGCTCGTGTAATTCCTCTCTCTCTCTCTATCTCTCTCACTATCTCTCTCTCATTCAGTGGTTCTGTTGTTCGTTTCTCTCTTGGTTCTTTGCCCCAGACCATCAGCAGAAGATTCGTCTTCCATGGTTGAAAGAAGATGAAGGTATCGGCGGGTGTATTAAACTGTTTCTGCTCGGAGGCAGAAAGCTCTTGTGTTGGGTTCAGTGCACTGAGATCCAGGCTACATAAGCTGCCACCCACACACACACACACACACACACAGATAACCGTTTGCAGCATTTCTCTGTCATAGCTGAAGGGACTACAGAGGAGAAAACAGCGAATGAAGATTAGAAAAGGTCTAAAGAAACTAGGGATGGAAAGAGAAGAACTAAAAACTGGCCTTGAGAGTAGGAAAGGGGTAGAACAGAATAAAGAATCAATAACATCACGAGAAAAGTAAAGAAAGAAGAGTCGATTCCTGTATTGTAGACACCTGGATTCAAGGAGGGCAAAGGACAGACGACAAATTGAGAAAAACAAAACGGAAATGAGGAAATAAAAGGAAATAAAGGAACAATGGACCAACAGGGAGAAGCGTTATTCAATCAAATATTAAATAAGCACACAAACGAGGCACAATTCAATCCTGAATTCGGACTAATTCACGCCACTTCTTTGGTACTGATGTTGGGACGAAGAAGGACAACATGAAGTAGGAAGGACATGACAACGAAAAAATAAGACTGAAAAGATAGGTTGATGAGGATGTATGAACCAGATATGGGGCGAGGAGAAGATTTGAAAATGAACCTGGAACAGAAGCTGATATGGAAAGAAGGATACAAATGGGAACCCAATAAGGAGACATCAAACAATTCTAGGGACTTGTTTGGGAGGAACTACCCCACCCAGAGCTTTACATTTATTCCAGGGCCTTTTCGGTTTGCATTCAGTTCAGTTGCTCAGTAAAGCCTGGTTCTTTCGTTTGTTTGTTTGTTTTATGCGGTGTACAAATACAAGCGTAATCAAAAACAGGAACTTACTTGGTGTCTGGACCAATTGCCGTATGCTCATGTAGTACTGACCCTGAAGTAGGAACTACAAAAGTCCCTACACACCCGTTCTAAGAACTCCAAAGTCCCTGTGGTGTGATCAATCCTAGTTCGGGTTCATTTTTAAAATCCTGATAACTGGCACAAAATAGGGCCCTAGACCTTAAGAAAGATGAGAGAGGATAAAAAAGGAACCAAGGGTGGAAAGAGGAGGGGGTAAATAATAAGGTAAATGAAAGTGATTTGGGATGATGGAGATGGAAAGCTAATAAATGGGATTAGGGATGGAAAGAGTAGAACGTAAAGACCCAGTGGGAACTGGGACATAGAATAAATCCGGATACCTGTTGATTATTTGAATCTAGACAATCGCGATGACAAAAGGACCTAGGGTGGGAAAGAGGGAAAGGGAAGGAACCAAGTGAGAAGAACAAGGACGTATCCAAAGAGAGGACTAGAAAAGAGACTCTACTTGAACCCCTGAAATACAGATTTGTTGTTTTTAAAATGGAATTATCATGAGCTTCCATAAGGAAACTGTTCTGCTCTAGAAGAGACGAGATCAGGTCGGAGGTTGAACCCCCCTCCCCCCAAAAAATAGGATTAAAAGGGGAGAAAGGAGAAGAGAAGAACAAAAGAATGGTAGGAGAAGAGAGAAAGGTGGACAAAACAAAACAAAAGCCGAGGAGGGCAGAAAAGGAGGTGGAACCAAAACATGGAAATAGGGAGCAAAGGAGGACAAAAGGAGGGTGGAATCAAATAAGAAGACAATAAACGGGAGAAAAAAGGGACATGAAGAGTTAATGAACTAGGACTGAAGAAGAAAATGACCTGCTTGGGACTTCCTACCATTAGCTCCATGATGTGCTGGATTTAAAAAACATAAAAGGCTAAAGATTTTTGTGAAATTACTGTTTCTATAGCTGACCTCATTCCCTCTTGGTTGTGTGCAGCCAGCGAGGTGTTTATTTAGGTCTATATTTTGTGAAAATACTCATTGTATATGCATAACAGTAGCATAAAAACGACATTTTCAGAAAGCCAAGCTATCCGAATCAAACGATGAACTCATGCTACATTCTCCGGTTTCTCCATTTGGACAAAGTTAAAGAATTACCCACGAGTAATGACCCTGTGTGAAGGAGACCGTATTGGGACACCCCCTACATTGGACTTACAGGAGCTACTGTGGGGTTCCATTCAAAACCCATAGCCCTGAATATGGAGTGGTTCCATATCTGCTTCCTCCCGGAAGGCTTCCTACAAGATTTTGGACTGTGTCTGTGGGGATTCATCCAGAAGAGCATTTGTGAGGTCAGACAGGGATCCTCATTCTAGTTCGTCCTAAATGTGTTTGAAGAGGGTGAGGGCATTATGGACCTTGCCTTGTGGACTGGAACAGAAAAGGATCTTCCCCAAACTTCACCAACCCAGACTGCCAGAGTTCAGTGGTGACTTGCTTTACAACGCTCTGTTCGACGCATGCCATTGAAGTTCCCGGTGCCCAGGTTTAGTGCTGATGATAACGCCACAGTAGGTTTGGAACACACTTAAGAGGTGTGTCCCAATACTTTTGTTCTTTTAGTGAGTAGGGAACGAAAATGGACACTTTGAAACAATTTGCAGCCCTAATAAACACATTTACTGCATAATCTCTCCTCCAGTACATCAGGAAAGGCTTGCATTCTCTTTCTTTGTGTGTGTGTGTGTGTGTGTGTGTTTGTGTGTGTGTGTTCTTTATTAAGGCTTTATTGCCAGAGCTGCCAAGGCCGTGATGTCTAAGGTGTGCATGTGGAAGAGGAAATGGGGGCGTCTGAACAGTCAAGTGTGCATGCATAATCAATAACGCACTGTAGTGTTTGGAGAGGGACGTCACAGTGTGTGTGTGTGTGTGTGTGTGTGTGTGTGTACACCTGATAGAGATAGATAAAAAGAGAGAGAGAGAGAGAGAGGGAGCGAGAGAGAGAGAGAGAGAGAGAGAGTGGGAGAAGAGAAAGACGAGGAAGGTTAGAGCAAAAGTGTGCACCCGTGTTTTTAGAAAGTGTGTGTGTGTGTGTGTTTGTGTGTGTGTGTGTGTGTGTGTGGTTGTGTAGGAGGCCAGTGTAGCCATTAGAGTCCAGAAGAAAGCAACTTGTCCGTCTGCAGAGCAATAAAAGCAGGAGAATGAAGTGCACTCTCTGTCTTCTTAATGACTTAATGACAAGCGAGACACACACGCACACACACACACACACACACACACACACACAGCCACCACCCAATGCGGCAACAGAACAGAGCCCGCAATGCCTCAAGGATGAATGTGAGTGTGTTATTCTGCAGCAGGTCCAGACATCCTTGTATTATATAATCAATATTTTATAAGACAGTAAGATCAAAAGCAGTGTTTAGACAGAGAGACACCGATAGTGTGTGTGTGTGTGTGTGTGTGTGTGTGTGTGTGTGTGTGTGTGTGTGTGTGTGTGTGTGTGTGTGTGTGT
>JAUZST010076178.1:0-21150 GCA_034779995.1 Parotocinclus haroldoi | reverse complement strand
TGAACTGAGCAGTAATGGCCGCTCTGGATGAGAGTAGCACAGGTGCGGTGGAGAGTTCTTAAATCCATCACCATCGCCCTAAATATCGGCCTGTTTTCATCTCAGAGCTGCTTCAAAATAAACTGGAATCAATTCTAAACACGAATATATGAGTATTTGGGGGATCAGTGTGAACAACTGAAACAGATAATGAGAGAGAATAATTAAAAGCGAAACATGTAAACAGAACCAACCGGCGTCAAGTGTTTTTGGTTTTCAGTTTGTCAGACATTTTGTCCGTTATGGACTTTTATTAGTTTTGTGAACCTTTCAGAGAGAGACAAAGCCGTTGTTCTACTGTCACCAAAGTCGCTGAACGGAGCAGAAGTTTAAAAAGGAGACGCCATTCTTTCATCTTTTTTGTGGGTGTTTTTTTTTTGAGAAACAGCTAGCTTAGCTTAGCATAGCTGGCTAAAGACGAGGCGAGCGCGCAGCGTCCTCACTGGGGTTAGTGCTCGATTTGGTGAAGCTACGAAGCGCACGAGGATTTCTAAATTGGTGTAAAAACAGATTGGTTTGCTTTTCTTGGTTGTTTTGTGCGTCAGAAGAGAGGAGCCGCATGCTGGAGAAGTTGACCGGGGATGAGTTCGGGATAAAGCGGTGATCAGCGCTAACACTGTGAGTTACCACATCGTTTATCGTGATATTTAATCGACGGTCGCTTGATCAGTTTTTTAAGTGTCTTGTTTATGTGCGTTAAAGGGACAATACGGCATGCCTGGGTCGGACCGACATCATGGCACCAAACGGAAGTCCGAATCTCAGCGTAAACAAGGAGTCACACAATCCACTGACACCGAGTACAAACTTAACCAGACTCAGTCTACCACCTCTTCGTCCTCCTCATCTTCGACCTCCTCCTTCAAACATGGTAAACGCCACAAATCAGGTAAACATGCCGGCAGAGAGGTGCAGGTGGAGCCCCCTGTGGTCCTAGTTAAGCCTTTAGTGGAGTACGACGATATCAGTTCGGACTCGGATGGGTTCCTGGACCCTCCCGGACCGACGGAGAAACCTCGCGATGTCGAGGAGGAACCGTATGTTAAGGAGATCCGGACTCACAAACACAGGCGGTCGAGAAAAAAGCCCAAAGACCAGCACCGGGCTGAGGAGACGAGCGAGAAGACGGAGCGGAAGAGAGAAGCCAAACGGAAGAGCAGAGACAAGCCGGCATCTGCCACCGCGGGAGCGTCCCGCGAGTTCGAGTCCACCTCCAGGCGTTCAGAGTCTTATTCCTCTACCGTGGTGGCTCAGCCCGTGGAGTCGTCGGGGAGCAAAGAGTCACGCCGGTCCTCACACCGCTCGCAGGGTCAGAACCGGTCCAAGAGCGAGCGTAATCGTGAGCATTCGGACCGCAACCGGCGGAAAGCGTCCAAGAACCGGAAAGGCGGGTCCTCCCGGGCCGGAGGGGGCGCCGTGTCTTTGTCACCGGTTGATGTGGAGGACGGGTATTCGTCCCGTCGGCGGGGCAACACCCCGAGTCCGTACCGCGAGACCTCACGGCGGAGCAGGCAGAAATCCGAGAGTCCGTATGCACGGCGGAGGTCCTCTAGCTACGAACGGGACGGCAGTCCGTACGGCAACCGGCGCTCCTGCAGCACCAGTCCGGTGTCACGGTAAGTACGAACGTTACGGCGTGTTAAAAACGCTAGGATTTTATCGTACGTACGTTTGCGTATGCAGCCTAAGGGTAGTAAAGGTGTGGAACAGGACACACAAGTTCGATTTGAATCTCTGCCCCACGCGCAAAGAGGAGACCAAAAGAGGATCGGGACGAAATGGTTTTTATCATAAACGTTCAGCGCACGTTTAAGATTAAACGTTTTACTGATTTACTAATTTTTTCATGTCATTAAAAAATTTAACTTCTGAATAATTAAGTTGAACTGTAACACAGTCATTGATTATTCATTTTATCAAACTATTCAAATATGTTTCTTGAAGCCCTTCTTGGTTGTTTTGTGCGTCAGAAGAGAGGAGCCGCATGCATACCCCGGACCTTGCTCTTATATGGATAGTTATGGGGTTTAACAGTAGGAAAAAGTACATTTAGCACTCCGAATTCACAGTTTCTGCCTCTGTGGTATCACTTATTCCAGATTGCAAGTTTGGAAATCTTTGCTCTCTATCCAGCGCTCGCTATGTAAGCGTCGTTCGGTCCGCTTTTTCGTCGCCGTTCCCTAAACCCCACAGTATTCATATAGAATCTAGATTGTGTTCCGTATTATACAGGATGAATCAAAAGTCGTTCCCAGGTTTCTCTGAATTTGCTTATGACTGGTGTAACAGTGCTGGGTGAAATTGTGATCTTTCTGAAGGCTGTTGCTATAATGCGGCAGCAGCATTCCTGGGACACCAGAATGGTCAATTTCATTCAATAAAGAACAAAAGTTTATAGAAATTTAGAAAGTAAATTTTGAACCATAAGAGATATTAGAAATCCGATCACACCAATCGATTTGATACAATACCTTCAGGTTAAAAAAAAAAACAAAAAAACTCGACCTTGGTCCAATATGGCGGCTTTCAGGATGGCTGCCATGTTCTGGACATAGCCTAAAAGATATTCCCCCTCATCCACTACTCACTGGGGTATTCAGATATGTCATGACCCTGTGTATTGTGTGGTTTATATGACATTTTGGTGATTGTGTGTGTCTCTAGTCGAGGTTGTCGTGTTTTTCTTTCTCTGTGAGCGCTGATGTTGGGTAAATGATAAATCGGTAGACTGATCAAAGCGCTGGCTGAATTTGTGCACTTTGAACGCTAACTATTAGAGAAGCTTTTACTAACGGCTTATTGTAATTAGATTAATTAAATGTAAAAAGCGTGGCTGTAGGAGGTGGTATGAAATGCTGTGGCTTCAGTGTGTTACCCTGTGTAAAACAGTTTTTTTGGGATTTGTTTTGCTCTGTTGGGCTGTTGATACGATATTTAGCTGCCGTTTATCGTTGCTCAAAGTTAAAGTAAATCAATTTGTTTATCAAAATAAGTAAATTAAAGCATTTATTGATTATTTTTGAGGTCTGTACAGATCAAATCTTCCTGTATCGTTAAATCTGGTTTAACTTTTTTTTTACTTTTCCTTCCCTTCTCATTATCCTGATTATACCATGTGTTCTTCTGCTGTCCAGCAGGGGGCGCAACACTGTTTACACTGTATAGTTTGGTTTGATCTCCAATTGAAACGTGGTCTGTTTTTGTTTTTTAGGCGCCCCGTACGGTCGCGTAGTCGCTCTCCCGCGTACTCCTTGTCCCGCCGCTCCTCCTCCCACTCGCACAGCAAGAAGCATTTGTCGCTGGGCGGATCTGGCGGAAGCTCCGCCTCAAGAAGCCGACCTGCCAGCCGCTCCCCTTCTACCTCCCGCCTGCCCATCACGTCCAGCCTGGGGGCGGAGCTTACACGCAGGAAGAAAGAGCGGCAAGCCGCCGCTGCCCGCGCCGCAGCGACCCCTCTCGCTCAACCTCAAGAACAGAAGGTGGAGCCGGAACAGACCCCATCCCCTGCTCCAGAGCCGCCGCCTCCTGCTTCTTCTGCTACTGCCCCAACTTCAGTCACACCTGTGGAGACGGATTTAGCCCCACCCCCCCCTCCTTTGCCCACAAGCTCTCCGCCCCCGCTGCCTCTCAATACCCCGCCCCCTCTCCCATTGAACTCCCCTCCCCCGCCTCTTCCCTTACATTCCCCGCCCCCGCTCCCTCTGAATTCTCCGCCCCCACTTCCTTTAAACTCTCCACCTCTTCCTTTTAATTCCCCGCACTCCTTTGTGGTGACGGCCCCGCCCACTGCTTCTGTGCTCACCCCCCCACGCAAGACACCAATCAAAACCTCTACCCTTCCGCCCCTCCCCCTCCCACCCATGCTGGTTGGAGAATGCAGAGACAGGTGAGCTTACACACACATACGCACACATACACACACACCGCTTACATCGTGACGTGATCAAATCCTTCTCTCTGTCAGTCCAAAGAAGGCCACGCCCATTCATCGCTCTTCCAGGAAGGATCGAGAAAAGGAGAAAGAAAAGGAGAGGGAGGTTAGGACACGCCTCCTAAGCGACCTGCCCTTCCCACCCATACTTCAAGGAGGGGATCCGTCTCCACCTCCTTCACCTGTACGAGAAGTCCCACCCCCTACTCCGCCCACCTATAAGAAGAGACCAAAGTATGAATTGTCATTTTTACGTTAAGTTTGGCTTTCATATTTCAGTTAGTATGAAAAGAGGAACATAACAATATGCTGTTTTATAACGAGTCTGTAAATAAACGAGGTATTAAATAATTGATTTGATGTGTAGGATCTGTTGTCCTCGTTTCGGAGAGAGCAGGCAGACACAGATCGACTGGGGTAAGCGCTGCGTGGATAAATTCGAGATCATCGGAATCATCGGGGAGGGAACCTACGGCCAGGTGTACAAAGCCAAGGATAGAGACACAGGTACAAATTAGGCCTGCTGTGATAAACATGTAACGGTACTGTTTTACCTGCAGTACCACGGTTTCACCATATCCTGCTGTTCTGCTGCTTGTTTTCGTTCACTTAAGTTGTTTTGTCATTAGGAACCATGTCGTTTTGTTTACGCATGCATGTGTGTGTGTGACCAGGCGAGCTTGTAGCTCTAAAGAAGGTTCGACTGGACAACGAGAAGGAGGGCTTTCCAATCACAGCCATCCGCGAGATCAAAATCCTTCGACAGCTCAACCATCGCAGCGTCGTCAACATGAAGGAGATCGTCACCGACAAGCAGGACGCACTTGACTTCAAAAAAGATAAAGGTCAGAGAGATGGGGGGTGGGGGTCATAGACTTGTTGACTTGTTGAGGTTCGTTATGTACTTAAACGTTAATATTATTATGGTTGTTAGTGGCTGGTTTTCAGTCCGTCAAACGAAGCTGGAGATTCATGCTTGGACGAGGCGTCAAATATCAAGTCATAATGTGAAAAAAGTTTTAATACAAATTGACATATCAAGCTGTAAGTCACATGATTCCAGACCAAAAAGAAAACAAAAAAAAAATTGCTTTTGGTACATTTAAATCTGATATAATGTTGACCCGACTAAATTAAACCATTGGATGAAAACCTGACTTGTTACATGTCTTCTGCAGTAGCACGTTTTGACCAGAGAGGCCGACAGATCCCTGAATTTTCCCTTGCCACTTTACGAAAGCACTTTGTTAGTTCTGACTTTAAAAACAGGTATTTACTCAGATATTAAACAGATATTGGTAAACAAAAAGACAGGAAAGACCAGAAAGTAACATTTCTTTTTACATTATGGGATGTTATGGTGTTTTAAGTCTCGTTTAAGTTTTTGGACTCGTTTATCTTTGAGTTTAATTGTGTAATTAAACAACCAGATGGGGTTTTAATATCCAATCATTCCACCTTTAGAACTGGAACTGATTTGTTTAGGTTCCATATTTAACTGGATTTTCATTTCCTAAAGGAACTACAACAGAGCTTGAAATATGGCAAACAAAGAATATGGCTTGTGTCCCAATACTTTTGGCTGCATACAGGAGCGTTTTCCAATGCTTTTGGTTGCTATGGTGGTTACGATGGTATTGCTATGTGGTTGCTAATGTATCCCAGGTGGTTGCTATGTTGTTATTAAGGTATCCCAGGTGGTTGCTATGTAGTTGTAAAAGTTTGTTGCTAGGGTATTCCAGATTGTTGCTGTGTTGTTACCAAGTGGTCACTGAGGTATATTACTAATTTATCCTAACAGTTAACTGTAGAGAGAAGTACAGTGATTATTGTTGTACTTGTCCAGTGATGACAAAGGCTTTCGTGGTTCATATCCCAGGTGGTTTCTAAGGTGTTGCTGGATGGTTGCTAAGATATCCCCGGTCGTTGCTAGTTGGTTGCTATGGTGTTCCAGGTAATGTAGCAGAAGATATAATAACAGGGGCTAACCACTCTGTGTTGATGACATCACAGATTTCAGTTACGGTTTGAATTTTGTTGGTTGAGATTTGAATTTTGTCAGTTAGGATTTGAATCTAAACATCACCTCAGTGTATTCCTATGGGAGATTCTATTTACCCTTACATCTTTTATAAATCAAATAAAATTAATGATCATATATATACAGTTGCAAGAAAAAGTATGTGAAACCTTTGGGATCTTCATCTAAGTCACAACAATAGACAGCAACACAGTCTGCTTAAACTTATACAACACAAAATTATATGTTTGCACGGTTTTATTGAACACGTAAACATCCACAATGCAGGGTGGAAAAAGTATGTAAACCTCTGGATTTAATAACTGGTTGACCCTCCCATGGGCAGCAACAACCTCAACCAAACGTTTTCTGTAGTTGCAGATCAGACCTGCACAACAGTCGAGAGGGAGGAATTTTAGACCATTCATCTTCACAAAACTGGTTCAGTTTAGCAATATTCTTGGGATATCTGGTGTGAATCCCTACCTTGAGGTCATGTCACAGCATCTCAGTTGGGTTGAGGCCAGGTGACGTTTTGGGATTTGGTCCTTTTGCATCATCCTTCTTCTGTTGAGCTTCAGTTTTTCTACAAAATGTCTTGGTTAACTTGAAAATTCATTTTTCTGTTGATGATGGCAATCCGTCCAGGCCCTGAGGCAGCAAAGCAACCTCAAACCATGATTCCCCCTCCACCATATTTCACAGTTGGGATGAGGTTTTGATGATGGTGTGCTGTACCTTTTTTTCTCCTCACACAGCATTGTGCTCCTTCCAAACAACTCAATTTTGGTTTCTTCTGTCCACAGGATATTTTGCCAGTAGTGCTGTGGAACATACAGTTGCTCGTTTATAAACTTCAAACGTGCAGCAATGGGTTTTTTTTGTACAGCAGTAGCTTCCTCCATGGTGTCCTCCCATGAACTCTATTCTTGTTTAATGTTTTACGTATTGTAGATTTGTCAACAAAAATGTTAGCATGTGCCAGAGATTTCTGTAAGTCTTTAGCTGACAGTCACCTTATTGATCATTCTGCGCTGTGCTCTTGCAGTCATCTTTACAGGACACCCACACCTAGGGAGAGTAGCAACAGTAATGAACTTTAGAGATACTTTTGTAACCCTTTCCAGCTTCACGGAAGTCAACAATTCTTGAACATGGGTCTTCTGATGAAGACCAATGCTATTCAAGAACAGCAAACTTAAGTGGTGCGTTTATTATAGGGCAGGGCAGCTTTAACCAACACATCCAATCTAATCACATTGATTATACTCCAGGTTGGCTGACACCTGGCTCCAATTAACCCTTAGAAAAGTAATTTGCCTAGGGGTGCACATACTTTTTCTCACACTGCACTGTGGATGTTTACATGTTGTGTTTAATAAAACCATGTAAACATATATATTTTTTGTATGGTATAAGTTTAAGCAGACTGTTTGTCTATTTTTGTGACTTAGATGAAGATCAGAACACATTTAATGACCAATTTATGCAGAAATCCGTGTGTGTGTCTGTATATATATATATGTGTGTGTGTGTGTGTGTGTGTGTGTGTGTGTGTGTGTGCGTATAAACCATCATATTTGATGTGTTTGTGTGTGTAGGAGCCTTTTACCTGGTGTTTGAATACATGGATCATGATCTGATGGGACTTTTGGAATCAGGACTCGTCTCGTTCTCTCATGAGCACATCCGTAGCTTCATGCGGCAGCTCATGGAGGGTCTGGATTACTGCCACAAAAAGAACTTCCTGCACCGAGACATCAAGTGTTCCAACATTCTGCTCAACAACAGGTACACACACACACACACGATGATGCACTACAGGGATTTTTTTTTTTAACCGCAATACTTTTATAACCAACTTATCTTCCAATTAACTTTATTTAATTAACTAATTAGCATACGCAGGTATGGCCATCCTGTCAACGTCTGTTCATCTGGGCTCTTTATAATTATAATAATCCTCTTTTTGTTTTCTCGTGAAAATGCCTTTAATGCTTACATGTTTACGCTATCCTTAAAAAATAAGTTTAATTCAACAGGGCGTGATACGTACGTAAATCCCTGTAATCTTTGTTAAAACGCAGATTAAACTGGAAAACTTCTGTTCTGGCTGTAAAAAACAGGTGTCATGATTTGTAAATCGGCATTATAGAAACCTATAGATGTTCTGTTCTCTGTTCAGCGGGCAGATAAAGCTGGCAGATTTTGGCTTGGCGCGTCTCTATAACTCTGAGGAAAGGTAACCTGCTTATCGTTTTCTTATCCTACGGCGCATTTACGTTTTTATTTTATTTATTTTTTTTGTGAGCTAACCTGTCTGTGATTGGCTGTTTCCAGTCGGCCGTACACCAATAAAGTGATCACGCTGTGGTACCGCCCACCTGAGCTGCTCCTGGGGGAGGAGAGATACACACCGGGCATTGATGTGTGGAGCTGCGGGTACACACACACACACACACACACACAGGTGAATAATGGTCATAAATGTGAAGGTTTTAGACTTGTTTTGCATTTACGTTGTACAGGTGCATCCTGGGAGAACTGTTCACTAAGAAACCCATCTTTCAAGCCAATCAGGAGCTTCTACAACTCGAGCTCATTAGGTGGGACAGAAATGTGTTTAAGATTATAGCTGCAGTGTTTGAACGTGTTATGTTACTCTGTGTGTGTGTGTGTGTGTGTTTGTGTGTTTGTGTGTGTTTGTTTGTGTGTTTCAGTCGGTTGTGTGGCAGTCCGTGTCCTGCAGTTTGGCCTGATGTTATTAAACTGCCCTATTTCAACTCTATGAAGCCTAAGAAGCAGTACAGACGGAGGCTGAGGGAGGAGTTTGCGTTGTGAGTGCAACACTTTTAATAACTTTTGTTATTCTAAAAATGTTCCTGTTCCTGTCCTCGGTCGATCACCTCTAGAATTTTCGGACCTCGAATGAAGGTTAAGGCTTTCATAAACCTCGTAATTCATCTAAAAAAAACCTTTAGTCAAGCGATTTATTGCTTCTGTAAGTAATTGTTTTAGGGAAAGATCTTTTTTTTTTCTTAACGTAAAAATGATTTGTTTCAGATCTGGAAAAATAGTTGAAATCTAAAATGAAAATAGTCTTCATGCCTAAATATCTGGCCACGTTTTCTGAAAGTTGGAATTGATAAAATGTGAAGGATAGCCTTTCCCCCGGTTTAATGCCCAATCGATGTCCTGTGAAACCTGACACTGACCCTCACAGTCATTTACGGTGTAGTATATCGTAAAACACGATATGAAACATTTAGTACTGTACTGTTTAATACATTCGTTGTTCATAAATCTTTGTACCTTTTTATAAAGCACTTAACAAAAAAAAGTTAAAATGCTGTAAAGTTGCTTTCTTGTTTCTTGCTTTCTGTGATTCCTTTTCGGTCAGCAGGTGTCGCCAGGAATCACTTGTACAGGATTTGCATTCAGTCGTGTATCAGAGATGGACATAAAGAAAAGGCAGATTATTATACTGCAAACAAATTGGGGGATATTTTATTCATTCACTCTTTTTAGACTTTTTCTTATAATAATTCTGAATCAGAGGTTAAAAGCTTAGGTGTTTCTTAATCGGTTGAGTTTACAGATGTTTGTGGTTGATCAGGTAATGATAGTGTTTGTAATTATTCCACTCCCTTTTTCACTCTGTTTTCAGTTTACCCTCCTCAGCTCTGGACCTGTTCGACCGAATGTTGACCCTGGACCCCTCGCGCAGGTGCACAGCCGAGCAGGCGCTGGCCAGCGGGTTCCTGTGTGACGTCGACCCCAATAAGATGCCCCCTCCAGAGTTAGTGCACCGAGTATTTAAGATAAATATTCACAGGTTTTAAAGGGTTCAATCTGACAAGGGATTTTTCTTGCCACTGTCGCCCCCAGTTTGCTCCATTAGGGCTTTGGGGAAAATTTTAAAATGTGTTGAAGACAATTCTAAAGCTTTCGCTGGTGTGTGTGCATGTGTAGTTTACCCCACTGGCAGGACTGCCACGAGCTTTGGAGTAAGAAACGGCGCAGGCAAAGGCAGAGCGGCATAACTGAGGACGTCCCCGCCCAAAAAACGCAAACTAAGGACCAGGGGGGAGCAGCGAGTCGAGAGAACAGCCAGCCGGCACCGGTCTCCTCATCGCCCCCTCCCCCGGCCGCTCAGAACGAGCTTGCAGGTGTGTAATGAGAGCAATTAATCACAGATGAAGAAGAACTCATATAGAGGATATACATTTTTTTATGCATATATATATATATGTATGTGTTTGTTACAGGTCTGGGATCAGTAGCAGAGCAGCTGAATCAGACAGAGATGGCCGTGTTGTTGAATCTGCTGCAGGGCCAGTCCGACCGTCTCACTCTTCCTCAAATCACCGAGCAGCTCCTCTCCTCCTCCTCCTCCCTCCCGGCTCCTGATTCCGCCCCCGACCAAGACTCCGCCCAACAGATGGAGTTGCTCACCCAGACGCTCTCGACGCTCATTCAGGCATCCAACAGTGCTCCGGCTCCTGCCGAACCCCCACCTGCTGAACCCCCACCTCCTGAAGCTCCGCCTTCGGACGACACGACCGGCCTCTTGGCGCTTCTCCTGAGCCAGCTGATTAAAGCTCCACCCCAGGGGGCGGGTCAGTCTGACGAGAGCAACGGTGTCCGTCAGGAGACGCAAAGCAGCTCCGCCTCCATTTCCAAGGGCAAGTCTGAGTTTACTCTCTAGGGAGCGTGGCTGAGTCCGCAAGCCGAGCTGCAATTGGCCAAAGGTCATCTGTAGTGTTATAATCAGAGCGATTGTATATTTTTTGAGCTGTTTCTTTTTATTTTTTTTGTTACTTTTTTCCCCCAACAGTAGAAGCGAATAGAAACGTTAATGAGAGGAAATAAATCGGTCATGTTTGTTTTTGTTTTTTTTCTTTTCCCCGTTTCGTTTTTAAGAACGGCATCTGTACGACTGCGCGGTTCAGCGTTCGGGTTGTTTTATGGGAACAAAATACACAAACGCCCCCGTTCCTCCCTCGATACATCCCCTCACAAAGACTTAGACTCATCACAGGCACCAGAATTAGTGACAAAGTTGGCGTTTATATTAACAAACATTACCAGAAAGTACCAAACCTCTTTATTTAATCAGCTATCAAACACTTATCTGACTCTAATTTTGCGCTTCTGCGTGTAAAAGCCCTTCATCCTCATGCAGTGCTGTAATTTCTCCTCCAGAGGGTGCTCTGTACCTGTACATGCAAGACTTGAAACTTTTTTACAATGAAAAAAAGGATTTTTAGTAAGAAATAATCTAAAATCTGGTGGAATATTTCCCCTGAGGTAAAATTCGCATCCCATGATTTTGAGAAATGTTCGCTATAAAGTTATATTAATCTTCTACTTATAAATATTCCCGATCCCATGTTTTTTTTTCTTGCGTCTGGCACCATCTGGTGATAAAATGGTAGTATTGCTTGTGAGTTCAGCACTGGGGTGCAGGTATACTGTAAAATGATTACAATAAATTGAAAAGTACCATGATGCAAAACCTACTTGATTGCCTTTCTTACCACCACATATGTTATATTGTATATTTTCAGATTTATATATTATGGTTAAGCCGATAGAGGCCATAATTTGTTCAGTTTGCATATACATTTTCGTTATTCAATGATGAATTCGGTTAAAGCTTGTTTTTTTGCAAAGTTTCTGACTTTAATTATGGACTGGTTATTCAGTGTTCATGCCCCACATGTGCGTTTGGTTAGTGTTTGATAACTGATTAAAGATATGAGCATTGGCATCTTCACTACTTCAGCAAACCTCGTCTCCATCTGTAGATCTTCCTCAATTTAAATCCTACTTAAATCTTAAGTGGGAAGTTTATCAAGCTCACATTCACACAAATGAAAGATTAAACTAAAACTAAACGAGTCTGAGATTAAACAAGCCTGAGGTACAGGGTTATTCGGTGATAAGGTACAGAAGGCTGGTTTTCTCCAGTTTGTACTGGATTCTGTGCTTGGGTTTTCTTTCCTAAACTTAAATGATGTGCATCATCATCATCATCATCACCACCACCACCATCTCCTTCTTCCCTTTTTTAATCACTGAGTTTGGTATGAGAGGATAATGTCGTGTCGGAGTGTACAGTCGACCCTCGAGGTTGAGCGTTGAATAAATTATATAAAACTTGGCATGTCTTTTTATTTCTTTCCTTCTTTAGTTTTTATTTACTCCTTGGTTTGATTGTTTGTTTTCACTGTGGTTGCTCTGCAAAATTGAGTCCTCGTTCTGATCCCAGACTGAAGATCAGAATCGATATCCAGGTAAAAGGTATGGAGTTTGTGCAGTCTGATGCAAAAGTTTTCAAGAAAAGGTTCAAGTTCTGGGTGAATGATCAGAAGGTCCAGGGTTTACCTAAATCTAAACCCTAAGCACCTAAAGGTTAAGAGCCGTTATAAAAGGCCTAACGGGGGCACCTTTTCAGAGCTGGGATTTGAACCCTTTGGTCCACCTGTGCTAAACTAGCAGGTGTTTTGATTGTCAGACCTCTCTGGATGTTCTGCCCACGTTTAAAAACAAAGGTCCTAAGACGCAATCTAATAACGTTCCTTTTTTAAGATGAGCACTCATAGCCTGGTCAGGTCTGCAAAGTAAACCCTTACGTTACTGCTCAGCAACTGGTCTGGAGGTTCAAAATCAATAACCAACCTGGCAATCTGCAGTCAATCAAGCATTTTAACAAAAGGACTAGTGGCTAAGCATGGTGCTGGTTCCATGGTGGATATCAAAGGTACTAAACAGGCCTGCAGGGGTGCCAAAACTTTTGCATGAGACTGTATGACTAGGAGGAAGTCGGAGCCAAAAGCATGTTATAAAGTTAACGCTTGTTCATTTCGCTGCACCACTTTTCATACGTTGTTATTTTAAACATGTTAAATTTCTTTGTTTTTCAAATCTAATCAATGACATAGATAGCCTGGTCAGATAGCCTTCAAACATGTACCCACATTTTTTTTTAGCTGAAAAGTATTAACTGCTAGTCTCTGAATTTTTGTAATTTTTAAAAATATTGTTTTTCTTGTTTTTATTTTGGTTCTTTATTGTTTTAATGTTAATCTTGCAATAGTAAAGTATTAATGTGTGTTTATTTACTTAGGGTATTCAAAATGTTTTGGGAATGGAAATTGCTGTGGTACGCTTATGTTTAACGAACATCTGGCAATATCGTTTCAGAATTGCATCCAGGTTTTTTAATCGCGAAACATTAGTTATTTTTGCATACAAAGTAAAACCAGAAGCTCTTCTGCTTCAGATGTTAAAATTATTGATGGAATTTGTTGCCAGAGGGCAGTTTTATTACCACACGTTGAAAGTTTCTAATTAATTAATTTAAGACGGTGAATGATATGGTTCTTATGGGCTACGTTTTAATTCTATAATTAAGTATAAATGAAGGTTGATGTTTCTTCATTTCACCACTGAACAACATCTGTAAGTCCAGCGTGCTACCACTAGGCGGCGCATTTAGCGCGTTAATAGCTGCACCGCGGTAGTAACAGATTCTTATATTCGACCAGGGCAGTACGGTGGCTCGGTGGGAAGCAGCCCTTCCTCACAGCAAGAAGGTCCCGGGTTCAATCCCAGGGTGGAGCAGCCTGGGTCCTTTCTGTGTGGAATCTGCATGTCCTCCCCGTGTCTCCGTGGGTTTGCTCTGTGTATTATGGTTTCCTCCCACAGTCCAAAGATATGCATGGTAGATTAACTGATTACTCCAAATTGGTATTGACTTAAAACCTGTTTGTTTAGAGTTTTTAATTTGATCTATTTTATGGATTGCGCTTCAGTTTGTTTGCCAAAACTTTGAATTAGTTATTTTTTAATGATTATTGACTGTCACAAATTAGTCACGTTTTAAACAGATAAAACGCCTTTAAACCTCGTTACAATTATTATTTATTATTAACTGAGTACTAATAAATGATCAGTGACTTTGTACCTATAATAAACGTGAGCTAGTGCATTAGCAACACGACAGGCTAGCATTAGCTTGTGAACGTAAAGTAATGCCCTCATGGAATATTTAACTCTATTTAATAAATTAAGGAGAATCTAAAGATGTAAACAAACTCAAATTATTATGACTAGTAAACATGAGCTACTTTATATTTTAGCTACTCGGTTATATTAGCTACCTGGGTTTAATTAGCATTTCAAATGTACACTTGTTTACAGTTTTGAAAAATTTGAATACAGGCAAAGATGTGCCGATATTATTCTACTGTTTTTCTGGGTTATTGTGTGTTTTAATTAACTCGTCAGACAATTTGATTATCCTGTTTAGTTTTTTTAAGACAATAAACCACGACTTAAACATTTTAATCAGTACGCGGTATTAAAGCTATCTCAGCTATTTCAGTTATAAATGGTTTGAGATATTTTTTTTAAAGTGCTTGTTATTTTTTCTCCCCATAATTCCAGACTTTTCGGAGAAGCCCATGGTTTCCACGTCAACGCTGGACATTCCCGGCTCTGAGGACATTGGTACCGACGTAGCAGCTGCGCTCCTGCAGCTGATTTCCCATCAAGTGTCGGACAACAAGGCTTCAGTTTCAGACCGTCTGAACGAGACACAGCCGACCTCGTCCCATTCCTCTCCTCGACCTCTGACCTTCAGCCAGCCTCAACGTGATGCCAACAGCGCTGACACTGACCCGGCCATCCCGTACCCACGGGACCAGGACCTCCGTTTTGCCCTGGGTTCCTGTAGAGAGGATGGGCAAGAGAACGTGTTGTGAAGCTCAGACGGTTCGGATCACGCTTCACGGGACAGGCCAGTGGTTTTGATAGCGAGATTAAGCATCAGTGGTTCCTAAGCCACGCCCCTAACCTGTGTTTATTGCTGATTGTGAATTGTTTGTCCGGTCCGATCCTGGAGCAGCGTCTCAGACTGGATTAAATAGCGGAATGGGAAACTAGAGATTGCTCGCCCAATGTTTAACTCTGCTCAAGTCTATGTTACATTTTAATGACTTTTCATTTTTGCTCGACGCCCAATTTACATTCTCGTACACACTGATTCACACCACCTGATGATCAGGTTAGCATAGCTTTTACTAGGAGCAGTTTAGTCCACAATCGGCGGCAATATTCTCTAAAACGACCTCTTACAACCTTTCTCCTGCAGCCATCTCGGTCTGCATGTGAACTGGAAGGCATCGGGACTCGAACCTGCGTCACCATGGTGGTGGGTTAGTGGATTAGCTGGTTACGAAACCTGAGTTTAAAAGTAATTTACAGTAGCTAAACAGGAAATGGGATTTAAATCTAGATGTAACTGCAGCTTTACATTCAAATCTCTCCCTGTTTGTCCTCTGTTTATCCCTGCGTGTCCTGCTCAGGGTCGTAGGATGCGGTCTGGGTCCTGTCCCGGGACTTTACTGGGTGCAGGCAGCAGCACTGAGCAGTTTGTTGGCCTGCCTGTGCCCAGTCTGTGCCACCCAAAGCACCACCTGCTGAGTGGAAAGAAACATTCTTATATGAATCTTAATTTTTCATTCATTAATTTTTTATCTTTAGATTTTTTTAAAAATCGATACTATCTCAGCTAATGAAAACCTTGCTGCATTTGTAAATGTAAAGACATGCAGGCTGAAAGGTGAACGTTTCTTTTTTTTTTTTTTTTGCAAATGTGAGAAAGAGAAACCAAACTACAGTGAAAGCAAAAACAAACAGCTACGTACCCCGGTGATGATGAGATGATCCCTTTTTTAAAAAAAACTCATACACATTTGTGCTGTTATGGCGCCACTTGAAATCAACGGGAGGTACTGTTCATTATTCTGCTCTCCATTTTGTTTTTCTGTTCCTCCCCTTGTCATGTGATAACGCTAAGGAGATCTGTTCTGTGAAGTGATCTTTTGTAAATAGTTTCTTTCTGTTTATTAAAGGATTCCAAACCTGTCGCTCCTCCGTCTTTCTGCTCTATTCGGTTTTTTTTTCTTGGGTTGAGGTCTGGACCCTTCCATGTCGTTCCAGACTCGATAGACTTTTCTTTCTATAAATAGGTTTTATTATTCCTCCTGTAACTCACAGTGGGTGTGGAACCTTTCCAGAGCAAACGTTCCCACTTCTCCAGAGTCCAGTGGTGGTGCTTTACACCGCACTGTATCTAATCAAAGGGTTTAATCTGCTGTTTGAATTGCTGTTTGAGCTCCTCGGGATGATTCTACTGCCAACGTGTGCACATGTTAATACTCTTCAGTCCCGGAATGCAGCAAGGAAGGGCGTCTAAATACTTTTGGCCGCATTTTGTTTTGTCTCTCTGCAAATCAGCCAGAGAGCAGAATCATTTCAGAGCCAGCTGGACCAGATTATCTTTTATTACAAATCATGTACTGTGCTCCTCCCCCTGCCGTGCTGTGTGTGTGTGAGTGTGTGTGAGGGAGAGAGAGAGAGAGAGAGAGAGAGAGAGAGAGAGAGAGAGTGCCCAGAAAGAGAGGACAGATGAGAGACTGAAAAAGAGGACAACTGTCACAACATGGAGCTTCTTAGAAGGGAAACACGCTGAATTTGGAACTGGACCTCAAAGAGAGAGAGAGAGAGAGTGTGTGAGTGTGTGTGAGAGTGGTGTTTGATCCTACAGCTCGTTTTGTGACATACGATTTGTGTGTGTGTGTGTGCGTGTGTGTGTGTGTGGAGGATTATGGAGACGTCAGAAGTTCATGAGGAACCAAAAGACAAAAAGAAAATCCACTTTGCCGTCCCATCAGCAGCACCAACACAGCTCGACCCCCGACAGGTGGAAATGGTGGGTCTTTCTCTCTCTCGCTCTCTCTTTCTCTCTCACACACACAGACACACACATCCATGTATGGAATAAGCAAATATTCCTATTTCAGATTTTTAATCGTTGAACTTCATAGCAGGGTCATAACCAGAGATTATAACATATAGGCAATGTAGAGACACCAATTGACCTAGTGCATGCCTTTGGAACATGGGAAGAAAGCGGATAGCACAAGCGTGAAAAATGATGGTGAAGTAAAAGCGGTTCAGACGACGTGTGTCACAGACTCCATTTCATTAAAACGTGTTTTTTTTCCCCTTAGAGGTTTGTTTATCTGAACTGCTACGTGGAACCTTTTCTGACAGTTCTGCTTAGAAGCTAGTTGAAAAAGAGCCTGAAGAACTGTTTGTATTCAAATTTCAGTGCAAATAGTTCCATGTTATAGAAACACCTTAGGACCACCTTTTAAACACTTTAAACCTTTTAAAAGGTAAATAAATAAGTAAATAATCGTAGAGTGGTAGTAGAAAGTCACAGCAGGTGCGTGCCCAATGTTAAAGCAAAGTAAATCAATATTCATAATTATTTATAATTAATTTTGTGGCCAAAAGTATTAGGACACAAACAAACATGTGGCGAAAAGTATTAGGACACAAACCAGCACGTGGCCAAAAGTATTGGGACACAAACAAACGTGGCCAAATGTATTAGGACACAAACCAACATGTGGCCAAAAGTATTAGGACACAAACCAACACGTGGCCAAAAGTATTAGGACATAAACCAGCACGTGGCCAAAAGTATTGGGACACAAACAAACGTGGCCAAATGTATTAGGACACAAACCAACATGTGACCAGACAGTTTTTTTATTGTTCTTTCTTTATAATTGCCTTTATTCATGTTTATTTTTGTACATTTCTATAAGCTATATCACACCTTTTATCTCTGAGCTTATAAAGTTTGATTGAATCACGCAGACGTTGGACTTTGCCTCTGTGACGGTGGATCCACAAACATGACTGCTGGGATATGCAGCTTGTATTTACATTCAGATTAAAGAAGATAAAGTTCAGAGCAGCAGGATGTGATCATTACCTCTGTTACTCAGAATCTTTTAGACCTAAACTAATGTTGTGCTGTGTTTTAGAATGAACTACTATCATTCAACTTCTTAGAAGCTTAGCCAAGTCAGATTTTTTCAACACAGTATGTCTCAAATCAGCTTTTAAAAAAAGCCTACGGTGACTAGACCTCTTAGAATATTAATAAGTAAAAGTATTTTTAAAAGTAAAATTACTTGGTCAAAATTAGTATTAGTATTAGAACACAAATCACAAATTCAAAAACCTGCTTGACTGAATTCTATGAAATATCTTCCAACCGTTTTATTTTGATGTTTAGTTGAGTAAAAGTGAAAGCTTCCAGAATTTGAAAACCACTCTGAGGAGTCACCAAAACAGCCCCGTAGTTTATGTTAATATTTGCAGACGCTGAATGAACAAAGCTGTGTTTGATTATATTTAGGATAAGATGGATGATGGATGAGATGGATGATATGGATGAGATGGAAGGTGGATGAGGTGGATGATGGATGATGAATGATGGATGAGATGGATAATGGGTGAGGTGGATGATGGAGGAGATGGATGATAGATAATGGATGATATGAGATGGATGATGGATGAGATGGATGATGGACGACACGGATGATGGATGAAACGGATGATGGATGATGAATGAGATGGATGATGGGTGATAAATGATGGATGGGATAAATAGTGGATGTGATAGATGAGATGGATGATGGGTGAGGTGGATGATGGAGGAAATGGATGATTTGAGATGGATGATGGATGAGATGGATGATGGTTGACAGGGATGATAGATGAAACGGATCATGGATGATGAATGAGATGGATGATGAGTGATAAATGATGGATGGGATAAATGGTGGATGTGATGGATGAGATGGATGATGGGTGAGGTGGATGATGGAGGAAATATATGATATGAGATGGATGATGGATGAGATGGATGATGGATGAGATGGATGATGGATGAGATGGATGATGATGCTGGGTAATGTATGATGGGTGACGGATGAGATGGATGATGGATGAGATGGATGATGGATAAGATGGATGATAGATGATGGATGAGATTGATGATGGATGAGATGGATGATGATGCTGGGTAATGGATGATAAATGATGGATGAGATGGATGATGGATAAGATGAATAATAGATGATGGATGAGGTAGATGATGGATGAGATGGATGATGGATGATGGATGGGATAGATGATGGATGATGAATGTTTGAGGTTTAAGGTTTCTATCATAGTGATTTCTATCCTGAATTCAGTCTGTTTTGTTCCTATCATGAGAAAATGATGACTGGTCTGGGTCGTCCTATTTTTATCCAGAGTTTAAATTGGGTCAAGTTTTAAAACCAGGCCGCTGAAAGTCTCTGAGCGAGGAGAGCCACGACCTCCTGTGGGACGCTAATTAAGTTTTTTTTTTAATGAGTAATCACTACCTCTCCGCTTTATCCTGACTGCTCCGTCGTTTGACCTGAGATTAATTGACATGAACCTGGTGCAGTTTGGCAGGGGGCGAGCATCTGTTTTATAACAGCTCACGACAAAGCCGATGAACGGTCCTGCGTCGCGCCCTTAACCATGTGATGCCGCTCCTGTTGTTTATCGTTGGCTGTGTTCCGCTGCAGATCCGAAGACGGAGGCCGACGCCCGCAACTCTGTTCAGGGTAGCAGATCAGCCGACCTCAGAGGATGATTACAGTACTGGTCAGGTACAACAGCACAGCACCACAGCACCAATGCAGCCTAATTTACAGACAATAAATCAAATAGATTATTATTATTGTTATTGTTATGTAAGCATAGAACTATAAATACACAATTGATTAAATATTTTGGTACATAACTAGTGATAACCCAAACTCTTAAACAGTACAGATCAGATCTAATGCTGTTTGGTGTTGTGGGAAGCACAAAAGGTCAAACAGATGGGATTCCTGAAGATATTCACACTGCTTATTACATTCCACTTTTGGGGAGGGGTTAGTATGGGTAGGGTGATGAGTATTTTTTGGAACTGGTGCTGTGTTTGATATACAGTCGTATGCAAAGGTTTTGGCACCCTAGTCTTACTTTGTCTTATTTTGGTTCACGTCTTGTTTTGTGAGATTTTAGCAGTTATCCTGTTTGTCATTAAAGTCCAGAAGCGCTCACGATGTTTCTGTGTGTGTGTGAGTGTGCGTGTATGTGTGTGTGTTTACACCAGTGTGTATGTGGCAAGTGACCCGTTTTTGTTCTTTTTCAGTGGGTGGTTGGTGAGAACGGCGTCCTCAAACCAAAGCGAGTCAATCCGAACATCTACCAGCCTCCTCCTCTTAAAGGTGTCTGTGTGTGTATATGTGTGTGTTTTCTGTATCTTTGTTGCATTTTGTTGCTCTAAAGAGGCTTTGCTTGGCTGAGTTTATAAGCTCTCTCTCTCACACACACACACACACACACATATTCATAGTTTTTGATGTGTGTTTTATATTTTCTCTTTCTTTGTGTGTGTGTGTGAGGGGGGGATTAGAGATAAGGACAGCTGTGGTGGGAGTGTCTTTGGTTCATACAGGATTATGGTGTACATACACACACACACACACACACACACACACACACACAGACATACAGAGTGAAATATCTTCTGTGTTTCGTTTAGTTTTTTTATTCTGTAGTATATATACTCACCTGATGTGCATTATGGGTACCTTACACAAACACACACACACCTAACACAAACCTCACACACAGCTTATCTCACAGGTAATCTCAAACACACACGGCGTATGGAACACCGTTAAATTCTCACGTGACTTTAATTAATTTTTTTCCGTTCTGAAAAAGAGAACCTCTGTCCCGTTCCTCTGAAACCTCCTGAGCCGAGGCCGCGCTCACATCTCACATCTCACGACCTTGGGTTAGTGCCGGCCTGCTTATTGTGGAGGTCATCCAAAATCAACTCCAAACACTTTGATTCCTACACTGGAAATTATACTCTGGGTTACTGATGCTCAGGATCTGTACTTAATGGCCAGAAGTGGGTGGAGCTGTGATCTGAACTTGTACCTTCACCACTTCCGGACTGGTGGTGTTTGTGGGGAGAACATACCAAAGTCTTTCGGGACAGCTCGAGGATCAACCCGAGTCTGTTCAGTGATTAAGAAATGACTGTGTGTAACCCATATAGATAAATCCTGCTGCTGCTTTTCCTGCATGCTACCCTGCTCACCTGCTTCCATCCTGAGTGTGTGTGTGTGTGTGTGTGTGTGTGTGTGTGTGTGTGTGTGTGTGTGTGTGTGTGTGTGTGTGTGTGTGT
>JAUZST010076177.1:0-47554 GCA_034779995.1 Parotocinclus haroldoi | reverse complement strand
ACACACACACAGACACACACACAGACACACACACAGACACAGACACACACACAGACACACACACAGACACACACACAGACACAGACACACAGACACAGACATTTATATGTTTTGTCAATATTCTAAATGAAGTAGTTAATACATCTTCTGTAGGAAATATGAAGGATTTTTGACATTCCGTGAAATCTTAATTAATAAAGTCAATATTACTGTACCCATACATTTACTTTTAATTGTTCTAGTTTTAAGTTCAGTTTAAGTGCAAGCTAAAGTTATTGAACTTACATTTTTTTAAAACTTACTTTTATCCCATGTAAGCTGTATAACCGTAGAATGTTGTTTGGAATTTATTACTGTATCTATGTTTTACTTACCATTTACAAAGTTATTTCCTGTTTAGAGCAGCATGGTTAGTACAGTAAAACTGGCAGCTGTATTATAGCACTTCTCACATTTCAAACTAACAGAATGAGGGATGAGGAGGAGGAGGAAAAGTGAGAATGAGAGGATGAGAGAGCATAAGCAGGGGTCTGAGGTTCCAGACGAGACTGTCTAGTGTGTGTGTGTGTGTGTGTGTGTGTATATGTGTGCATGCTCTGTTAGAGAAAATGGATTGATGTTGATTCTAACCTGTCACCACTGTGTGGCCATTTGGGCCAATATAAAATCCCTGATGTGTCTTTGATTCCCTCTCACTTTTACTACTGCCTCCACATGAATGGGACAGGGGTAGACAAAGATTAGACAGAGAGAGATATGTAAACTATGCATAAAACAGAATAGAGAACAGATTGTTGGACAAGAAACAGAGGAAATGAAACAGAGGGAAAAAATGGTTTATGGATGAACACTGGATATGGATACATTTATGTCATACAACCATTAATTTAATCAAACAATTACAGACTTGCAAAAAAAGCTTGGCGTTCTAGTTGTCAAATTTTGAAGGCATTCAGAGAAATTTCAACCCATAACTTTTGTGCCTCCTCTCAGAAGCGTGAATGGCTTGAAATAAAGCTTGATACAGTTCTCTTTTCCAACCACCCAGCCTCCTCGTGTTTTTTGTTTATAATCTCAATTTTAAACATATTTGAGTTTTAAGTACACTACTCACACACAGTTGGGGATATTTCATTTTTTGTAAATTTTTGTGAGTAGTATATTTAAATAATCATGTAGCCTATTCTAAAATCAATTTGGGTGTAGGCCAAATAGCTTCCTGAATGAGACACCAGTACATCAAAATGCCCCGTAACAGATTTTTACCACCTGAACTTTACGTTGCAATCTCAGATCAGGGTTTGAACTGTGGCCCTCAGGAACTCTCAAACCACAGGAACTTCCAATTTCAAGATGTAATGTAATGTTCATTCACTTACATGTCCGTTCCGTTACATGTACCGGACAGGGTCCTGGACGACCTGGTGCTGAAACCATCGTAGGGCAAACATTTGGACACTCATGCCCATATTTACACATAAGGGCCACTTTAGCATAATCTATTAACCTAAAACATGTATTTGGATTTATGGCAAAAACCAGAGCACCTGGAGTACATCCACACTGACACAGGGAGAACATGCAGACTCCACACTGTTTTTGTTGAGGCAGCCCCAACTGGGATTACACCCAAGACCTTCTTGTTGTGCCGCCGAATGTTTAAATTTTCACAACGGTGTTTCTAAAAGTACATAAAATTTATTCTAAACATGCTGCTTACAAAAATTAGGGGACACTTCAAAAATGAAATATTCCATAATGAAATATCCCCTAATTGTTATGAGCAGTGTATATACAGGGTGCAGACCAAATGGCCGGTTACATTCTCTGTTTCTTGACAAGCTGACAAGATGTATGTCAGGAAAGTTACTTCTGAACAAATCAGGGTCTAAAAGCTTGAACAAACATTGGAAACAGATCTAGCCAGTTGTGATCGTGAGGTTATTCCACAGCAAACTAATGGGTAAACTAAGCTGATATCAAAGGCTTTTAATAATATTTAGCTTCTACAACTTTTCAGGCAACAAGTCCTCCCATGCCACGTAACAGTTTTCTACCACCATTATACAGTCATAAGATGGTTCCTTATCACGCAGCCTTGCTTCTATGGAGGCATTTTATTAGGAGGGACTTAGCAAGACCAGACACAGAGGGTCTTTTTGCGCTGTCTGCAGGTAACAGTACAATCCATTGAGAAGTTTCTGCATCCCCATTGGCTGATATATGGTGGTTTTGAGGGTCTAGCTAGAGTAAGCTGAGAAGCAGAGGCTATACAGATCAACATCAATAGATCTCCTGTCACCTCTGTTTTTATGAGTTTATCTCTGAAGATTTATGGCACTTTTCTGATTTTATGAAGGCATGAGTGGCTTAAACCTAATTCAGTATGAAGACTTAATTGAAATTCACACTCGCCGTAGCAGGAGTAATTGTGAGTCATTCTTCTCACAGAAATTAGGGTATATTTAATTTTAAAATATGGAAAATCTACAAATTAAAGAAGGAATAGAGAGAGCGAGAGAGAGAGAGAGAGAAAGGAAGGAAAGTATTCGGCCTGTAAACAAAAAAAAAGCAGCTTAGGTGAAGACTCTACATACATGTATTCACAAATGAACTGAAAACGGAAAAAAGTTCATTTGAGATATCATCTAATGTTTGTGAGTAGTATATATAATGCCAATCATTTAGAAAGTCCCATTCAACTGGAACTGTGACTTTTTTTAAACCAAGAGTGCTTTGCCCCTAGTGCAGTGAGGCACATGGTAAGAGAGGCAAAACAAATACCCAAAGATCACTCCAGAAAGTAGGTGCATCTTCAGGGTACCAATTCTCCTTTTCAACTATCAGACGGCACCTCCATGTCAACAGTATATTCAGAAGACTTTCCAGGAAAAGGCCTTTGCTGTCATCTAACCACAAACATGCTTAGACAGCAAGACAAAAAATCCTTTCCCTGGCAAGCACCTGGAGCTTGCTAAACACTATTAGGACTTCAACCGTCTTCTGTGGTCAGATGAAACCAAAATGCAGCTTTTGTCAACAAATGCTCAAAGTATGACTGAATGAACAATGACTACACAGAAAAAAACCTAATTCCCACTGTTGAGTATGGTGGGGAGTCAATGATGTTGTGAGGTTACTTTTCCTAACAGGCCTTTTTTTTACATCAATAGCTTCAAGAAACTAGAAGGAGGTCATCAATGGATCTTCTAGCAGGAGCTCCAAAACATATGTCCAAATCAACAAAACCATAATCAAGCTTCTGCCATGGCCATATCAGTCCCCTGATATAAACCCCATAGAAAACCTGTGGAGAATGGGTCTCTCTATTGCTCTGTATTCTTTAATCTTATAAGATGTTATAGAAGAAGAACAAACGCTGTTTATTGGAGGTAAAGGAAGGTTGTGGGACGTGCGGTACTGATTACTATTATATTTAGATTTTTTTTAATTCAATGTTGATTTCTCTAATTTTTGTAGTTTGCAATTAGTCCAATTTACCACAAAGGTGCATTTCTCATAGCTTATTTACTCATCTATAACAGTCAAAAGAATTGCAAAGAGGTGTAAACATATGCCTGATTGGGCAATAAAACAATATCAAATTAAGTTGAAAATTATTGTGTGTAATTCACTCTATATTATTTAAATTTAAAGTCTTTGTTGTGCACGTTTGTGGCTCTGAGTAAAGAAACACGTTTTAAATTCTGTGGTTTCGGGTTAACTGTGTGGTTATAGCGTAAAAAAAAAGAATGATCAGTTCAAATGGGCTTGGCTGTGCTGAAAATGCAAACAAATCAGACATGTGAATCAGTATTCGATCGATATACATTTAAAAGCTTTTAATATACAAACTAAATCAAAAGCTCACAGAAAGGTCAAATCACCCTGGACCTCTAAGGGTTAATTAGGGTTAGTTTCCCAGACATGGATTATGCCTCATCTTGGGCTAGACTGAAAGATAATTACTAATTCACTATGGCCAGTCTTATTAGTTTAAAATTAGTCCAGTCTGGAAACCTGGCCTTAATTACTAATGTTTAAATTGATACACTATGCTACTGTAATTCTAGGAAAGCCAGTAAAGTCTGGCTCGAGGAAACAACAGTGCCAAAGCTATTACCTAGTAGAAGACATGAAAACAATTGCTCTTCTAGGACTAAATAAGATCAGACTCACTTATATTTCAGTAAGTTTCTGTTATTTAGCCTATTTATTTTATAAATGCAATACTTATAAAAATGTAATTCTTATATACAGCACTAGGAAGGAGACCACTGCAAAATGATCAGTTTCTCTGGCTTTAATATTTGTAGGTACTGTACGTGTTTGAGTGAAACAAACATTTCATTAAAACCTTTTTTGTTGTAATCTGTAAGTGACTGACTACTACAAATAAAAAAAAATATTTATGTGCAGCACCAACAAGGGATTATATGTGCTGTGAATGGCAACTGGTCACAATAACAATGATGATGCATTGTTTTCAGACCTTGACCTTAAGAGCAAAAATAATAATATAAATAAAACAAGTACATATATTTAGCTTCTACATATTTCAGCTCATTTTTTGTTAGCAGTACATATTGATTTTTAACAAAACAATGCAAATGTTTGAACTTTAACTTTTTTTTTGGAAAGTTCAGAAATCAATATTTTAATCACAGCTTACATTCGTCATGTACTCTTTCTTAACAAATATGATTTGCTTCAGCCGATCACCTAATCGAGAGCTTATTAAGAATAATAACATGTTTGTGTTGGAATTCATTAGATACTGAATAGGAATTGCTGCCATAAAAGTAGATCTTTGAGTGGTCTCCTATTTTTCCAGAGCTGTCTAATATCCAGGCTGGCCAGGGAGTTTGGGTTCCTTTATGAGTCCTGGGCCTCTCAAGGTTCTGTCCTCATTATATACAGGTATTTTTTTCTTGCCATCGTTGCCCTGTGTGTGATTCTATGGATATTTTGGCCTATATGTTTGCACAGCTACTTTGAGACCATGTCCTGTTGTGAAAACACTTTATAAATAAATGACTTGAAATTGGCTGCATCTATAAAAATACTTTTAAAATACACTCAGTAATCAGTTACAAAAGTCATTGCCGGTAAATACAGTGCTCCAAAAAAAATTCATGGATTTTATTTCAAAATGAAAGCTCGTGATTTTTGTGAGCAGTATAATACACACCAAAGTTTATGGTAACAGTAATGCTTACTGATACACAGTTTCCAATTTAAAAATTAACTGATTAAATACAACTAAGGTTGTAGTGATTTTAATTTAGCCTTCCCTAATAAATAATGCTGACCTTCGGTTAAATGGCATGGTACTTTTGTGTTTAAAAAAAACCCTTTATTTTTTCTTCATGATTATCGACATAATGGCAGTTATCTGAAGCCCTTTAGCACGACTGATGGTTACGAGAGAATACATTAATAGATTTTAGGAGAACAAAGGTAGGCAATGTTTAGTTGGCCATGTCAGTCTTTTGTGTGAAAAGAAGTCCTGCATTAAAAACCCCATTCAGAGGCCTGGTTGATGTGTAATTAAATGTGATTACTGAGCCACTTTATGTGTGTCCTCTGTGAGGTCACACAGATGCGGATGCACATGCACACACTCAAGGGTACCAGCAGGTTTCATCCCCCTTCCTTCGGCTCCAGGGGGAAGTACCATGAGGTTTGGTGGCTGATGGGAAATTTTGTGCATGCCTGAGCCCACAAAGACTCCCTTTCAGTTGCACGCATGCTTGACCTCTCACAGTTCAGCACTCTGCTTTGTGCTAGTATGACCCCACACTGACCAGGGGCGTCCTCTGAGGTCAATAGTTCAATCGGATGCCTGTGTCTAATTTCATCCTAGCTAGGGTACCCCTCAAATCGGCATAGCAATCTGCCCTGCCGGTCCACAGCCTTGCCCTCTTTCCCCTGTTCTGCTGCTAGAACCTAATTACAATTTTCAGGGATTAGGTGTAGACTGACAAGACCCTCCAGCCAATAGGTTGAATTGTCAGTTCGGTTCAGAGGGCAGTGTTACACAATAGCCAGACACTTCCAGTTTCCCATCTAAATCTGGCCTGTAAAATGGCAGTCTCCATCCTGTCCTTAGAGACTATATTAATGCTTGGCTGATGTACACTTGTACCCTAGCTAGACCACTGATGGTAGAAAAGGCGCCTGTAGCCTGGATTCCACAAAGCTCTTGTTGCAGATCAACATCACTGGTTCCTGCTTCCTTTTCCTGCTCAAATTTCAGTCCATGTAAAAGAACATTATGAATTATACTTGTACAGCTAAGTGAAGACAGAGAGAGGAAATTATATTGCCTCTAATTTATCAAATTTGCATCGTGTGTGTCAAGAGCAGTGGTAATGAATGGTAAGGGAACTTACTTTGTGGCCATTGATCCATATGTAGTACTATTTACAGCCATTCTACCGAATTAGGGTAAACTCTCAGAGTTTTCTTTTTCTAAACTATTAAAAAGGTTAGTGCTCAGACCTGATATTTAAAAAAATATATATCACAATCTATTTAATCCTCACACAAAATAAGCTTAGCGTTCATGATTTTGGTCAACTATAGAATAACGTAAGTGTTTTAACATTAACTTCCTTATCATTACTTTTCAGTTCATGTTACTCATGATGGATTGGTTGGAATATATGCTCTTTGGAAACCAGCGAGCACATGTTCAATGCAACTCCATTAATGCATTAATACCCCGTCCAGTGTGATTTTCGGCGATCTGGAACGGATTGATTCAATGTACATTATTCCTTATGGGCAAAATTTAGTTTCATACTTGACAAAGAAACACAGCACTGACAACATTCCCGGAATGAAGTAGTCTGTCCTGACTCCCAGAACAGTACAAACCTGCTTAAATACACAACAATTGCTGTTTACGTCCAATATCATTTGTTCAGTTCAGTGATTTTTTTTTAATTAAACAGCAATTTCCTTGTCGTAATTAATTGAGCCGTTTAAGCTAAACTGCCAAAATTGCAAAATTTAAGGAATTAATTGAATACTTTTTAGAGGAAAGAATTATGGTACCACTGTTAAATATGCCTCTCTAAAATGAACAGCAGCAAATGTCTAAAATTTCAAATAAGTCTGCAGTTAATAGGAAGGGCTTACAGACCTTAAGGATGAAAACATGGCCCCAGAAAGATAGCTATCAATATCAAGACAATGGAAAGGATTATAAAACTCTTTCAGTAATGAAGTCCTCTACAACTCTATAACACTATAACTCAGTTTACCAAAATTGAGCCTGGGATTTCTGTCTCACATCAGGACACCTCACAGTCATGTTCCAAAATCTAAAGGAAAGCCCTTTTAGAAAACAGGCTGTTGTAACAGCTGTTACATGTTAAGCTGCTACTGTACGCTGAAACCAAAATAGTTTGAATTAGACGTTGTACAAACGTAAAAGTAAATACATTTTAAACAGCAAAACAATTAAATGCACAAGTAAGAAAAGGTGTCTGCTAAATTGCTCAATTTAAACATTTTGTCAGCAGTTTACTAACTGCCATTGCTGTATTTAACGTCATATCTCAATCCTGTCCTTGAGTTTTTTTCAATAATGTTTGGACGCTTTACAGTCTTTTGTGTTGTCTCGTTGCGTCTTCATGGGATTTATTTTCCCAACACTGACATTTTTGGTCACAGTAACAAAAATACTTACTTTACAAAATGAAGCGGCTTGAAGTAACGAAAGAAACCTGCCGACTCATTAACACGTTATGTTGTTTAGCTGTAGCAGTCGCACGCTCATTGTGCAGCCATAACGTAATACACGCCTGCATTTTATTTCACCTCCTGACCACGCGGGGCAGCACGTGAGTCTGCTTTCGCCGCGTCCACGTGAACACATCAACACATCCCGAATATACATAGAGGAAGTAGTTTTAGTGCACACGGGGAGTGTTTATTACCGAAATATTGATTATAGCGACGCGCGAGTAACAACGTTATTAATTATCGGCCGAAGATAAAATATTCAACTGTCCCGATGGTGACATAGAGCTGGGTATCGACGATAAAGCGAGGAAGTTGTATGTATACCTACCTGAATTAAAGGCATATTCATCAACGTTGCGTTACTAGGTATTGTTTACGCATTCCCATGGGTACAATTATTTAAAAAAAAAATGCAGATCAGCGCATCTAAAATCCGGTATATATATATATATATAGATGGCGTGCATAATGTCTGCTTGTTAAAGGAGCGCTTTACTGCTTTGAGCCACTTTCACCCTGTGTCGTGTTTGTTGTCCATACAGCGCCACGTCACTGTAAAGAACTGGGCAACCGTGGAAACCCGGCAGAACAATCTTGGTTGGATTACAGGATAAACTCTACTAAATTACATTTGTCCGCTGTGTTCAGGCTGAACATTCTTCCTAAACATTTGGATTGGCGGATTCTCTCACAGACAGCTAAAATGACGTCTTCAAACTGGGGTCTGATTATGAACGTGGTGAACAGTATAGTTGGAGTCAGTGTGCTCACTATGCCCTTCTGCTTCAAACAGGTAAGTCAACAAAAACAGAGCCCTTGCCCATAAAGTTTGAAACGGTCTGTCCCATATGGTCCAAGCTCACCTATGCTCTGTCCACACGATTTCCCGTCACACAAAGCCTGTTTGTTTTACTCCAACGTGCTCGAGTACCCTGTCTACTGCTAAATATGCAGTTCAGGTTTAATGTACATGTAGGTGCCGTTTAACGTCCGCGTTATGCATATCTGTGAAACTGGACATCGACTGGACATGACCATTGTCACCTAGTAGTGTTGATTATATGAATATTATAATATGAATTATAGAGTAAAGTACAGTAAGATGCTACGATCAGATATTTAATACAGTACTGTTCTATACAATACAGTAATTCTAATGTCTTAATCTTTTATAAAACAAGGACATAAAAAAGTTATTTATTTGTCACACAGTGTCACGTGGTAGTGAAATGTTTATTTGCTGTGCTCCCATTTTGTGCCAGATGTACTGTGCATACAAGAACTAGCGTGTGTGTATATATATATATGTGTGTGCGTGTGTGTGTGTGTGTGTGTGTGTGTGCGTGCGTGCGCGTGCACTGCTTGTTCAATAGCAACACCTATGTAAATAATTTGTATTTACCTATTGGGGAGTATGAGTGTATGATGGATAAGAAAGCACGTAAACAGGTGTCTTTCTGCCTTTCAAGACTGCAGTTCTCTTTGTTGTCTGCAGGGTTTGCAAGGGTTGCTTGCACCAGTTTTCTGTCATTCAGGCATGAATTTGGTATAGCTAATTGACTAATTGGCTAATCACATATAAAGTATTTCTAGAGGATTAGCTCGTTGTCAGCATTTCTGATCAAAGTCAAGGGAGGCTACCTGTGTAAGTTTATCAAGTAACATGCAGTGAGGAAGTTCAGGGATGTATTCGGACAATTGACAGTGAGTTAGTGGAGCATCCCTTATCCCTTGCTCATTACAGATGCTCCTTGCATAGACATGACATCACTCAGCTTGTCTGTCCACTTCATTTTCCATTGCTCCACTACAGAACATTCAGAAAGCTGAAGACCGTCTGATAAACAGTCAAAGTTTTCTTATGTAACTCCTTTATTGAGATCGCTCCACTAGCTTTCTGTTGCAGCCAGGGTCAAATTTAAAACCCTTCTCCCACTTTTCAGATTATGCTTCATGATATTTACATGCTTTAGTGTCTTTCTTCTTTTAAATAGGAGAGATGACTCACGTCTTCCATCAAAAATAATGCCTCTTGGTTACTTTTCATGTTTGTTGTTTCTGCTTTCTGTATTTATTTTTATGAACTTCTTTCTCAATTCATGGCCAATTCATGTGTTCTTAGCATCAAACTGGGAGCTTGCTAGCTATTTTCTGAGTAGCATTAGTTTCTAATCTTTCTGGTAATTCATTTTTGCATGTTTTGGATGTCGCTCAGGATATCCACGTCTGCCGAATATCTAACTATAGATGCAAATGTGGATTAAATGTGTTGTCAGCCATTAGAAAATATGGTAGTTGATTGATTGGGGCTTCATATAATATAATATAATATAAGTTTATATAAACTGTGGCTCCCGTGAAGTTGTTAGAGACAACGTTGAGAAATAGCTACCAGTGGAGAATCTTATTTAAATAGATTTTATGGTAGTGTGGACAGTGTGGTTAAAACAGGAGGCTTTGCATATTTTTATTACGTATCCTTTTTATGTTTGTTTATTTGGCTTCTTTTACGTCATTATCGGCATCAGTGGCCATCTTAGCAATACACACAAGGTTATATCGTTACACAAGTTCATCTCCAAGTCAATACCAATTTACAGTAATCAATTAACCTAACATGCATGTCTTTGGGCTGTGGGAGGAAACCAGAGTAACTGGAGTAAACCAATGCAGACACAGGGGGGACCCAGGAAGCTCCACTCTGGGATTGGACCCAGGACCTTCTTGCTGTGAGGCAATGGTGCTACCCACCGAGCCACTGTGCTGCCCTTCTTTTTGATGTAACAATATAAAATACGCAATTGTCCTCAAATACATTTTTAAATCTCCTATAACCGTTGTTTGAGTCAGGGTTTTAAAAGTTTCAAATGATCAGGAACATCATCAGGCGTTCATTGGATTGTTTAATTATGTCGCTAATGTACATATTTATTGGAGCTTGATCTTCCAGTACAGGTGGTGACATAAACCATAAACTCTTTCCAGAAAAAATGTGACTGTGATGGATTTAAGATGTAGAGATGGAATAGGCTTTCCAAGATTGTTTTTACCTCCATAACCATCCACCTCTCTGTGTAGTTGAACGACACTCAGGGTTTCCTATACTACCACACGGTGAGGAGGATAGTTTGAGAGGTAAAAATAAAAAAGGTCTCAACGGATCACGTTAGAGATTTGCAGAAGATTGCAGCTTTAGATGCCACCTCCATGGTGATAAACTATTCAGAAGGCATGTCAGAGGAAAGCCTTTTCTTTCACCTAACCACTCAAGTCTGCTTTTGGAATTTGGTAGATGCTGCAGAACACTCAATGTGGGCATACAAATGAAGCTAATAAAGCACAAAGAAGTGGAAAGAACAAAATGCCTCGTGAACCGTGTTAGGACTCCACGACCTACCAGCAGATTTTATATAAATGTCTGGTTCACTTTGCAAGTAGTCTACAGGGTGAGTTTTTGGGTGTCGGTTGTTGAAGTTTGCAGCAGCAGTCTGATACAGCAACTGCATTCAAACAGGCATCAAAATCCATCTATCCATCTATAGTTACCTGTGATGAACAAAAAAATTTTAAGATTTCTTTTTTGATAACTTTTGAACCACAAAAGATATTGCAAATTGATTTCTGATATGATGATTTCTTCCTTGATATAACAAATGACCAACTTTACATTGGGAAAAACCTGCCTTTAATGGAATAATATGGCAGCTTTTAATAAGCGGGTCATGTTCCAGACTAAAAGATAGCGATAGGCTAAATGATTTCTCACTTCATATTGTTTTGTTCAGCAACATGTTGCAGTTTTGCATGAATTGCAGTGTTTAAAATAAATTACCATTTGTGTTTGTAAGCAAAAGACTAGTTTTGCAAAATGTCTTGGGGGTGGTTTTCTCATCTAACATCTTCTGCAATAAAAGTTTGGGAACACATTAATAACCCAGTAGTACCTATATTGAATGGTTCCTTAGAATTCATAACGTCCTCATTTGTTTGGTAACACATCAGTGTGGCTGATCTCGTCTATTTTACAGACATGGTGCAGAAACAGATGCTTTTAACATAACAGATGTTTTTAACATAATCAAACAGCAATACAACAACTTTGGAAAAAAAAGCTGGAAAGTTTTCATTTGCTGTGATATATTTTACCTGACCAAAGATAGGATATTCATCGAAAACAAGCGTTTCCTTTTTTTTTTTTTTTTTTTTGCAAAGTACACTTGTGTAAAACTGTACTGCAGGTGTAAGTATTCTTTATCTCTTTTTTTTATCAGTACTGAAATGAGTTTGGTTACTGTGTTCAGTTCATTAGTCCTAAAACCAACATGGAAGATAATTGTGATCATGTTGTGAATCGTAAAAACTGATATATTAGGGGTGGGCAATATGACGATATATTATCGTATTGTGATACGGTTTGGCTTAAAGATTACTGACAATATGCATGCTTAAGTATGGGATAATATTTTAATATATTTTAAGAATGGGTCCCTACTGATGCATTTAGTCTGCAACCACAAGTATTGTGTGAAATATTGTGTATCGCAAAAATCTCTTGAAGTACTGATGTGCGTCTTCACATTGTGTGTTGTAAAATAAATGTTACCATATTTCCCACCCCTACATGATATATATTTTTCGCTTCTCATCTGCTCTTTCTGCTCTTTTCTGTTTATGTAGTGTGGCATCGTGTTGGGTACTCTGTTGCTGTTCTTTTGCTCATGGATGACCCATCAGTCCTGTATGTTCCTGGTCCACGCTGCCAGTAACACCAAGCGCAGGACTTATGCTGGACTGGGTAAGAATGACAAGCGTAATGCTGACCTTTGTTTACGTGTGCAAAAGAGCTGTGTCTAAATCTTTTGTTTGCATTCAGCTTTCCATGCTTTTGGTAAACCAGGAAAGGCAGTGGTGGAGTTAAGGTAAATGATGCCTCATCAATGTTATGTTATTTATGCATATTTATATATATATTTTTTCTTAGTATAGCTTACTAACTGCAATATTGAAGCACAGGTTTGCTTTCTGTGTATTTATAGTATGATCGGCTTAATGCTGGGAACATGTATTGCATTCTATGTGGTGATTGCAGACCTGGGATCCAACTTCTTTGCCCGACTACTAGGTCTCCAGGTAAAAAAATGCCTCTTAATTTGTGCCGTGTAACACAGGGCTAAATCTGAAATTAAAATTTGATCCGAGAGTCAGAGCAGTTTGCAGTTTCCTTATACTGCAATACGAGTATCAGCCAATACCAATTTGATATTGCTAACCTGGTATTATAACCTAATCTGTTTTTTTTACAAGGGCTATCTATATGGCATTTCTAGTAAGTCCACTTGAAAACCAATGAATTCATTGAAGTGGTTGTGTAATGATTCTAAACACACAAGCAGATGTGGCCTGAAACAGTTCCTTAAAAAAGTCATAAACAATCCATAGTCACAGACAGTGGTCCATAGCATGAACGGGCCACAGACTGTTTGGCTCATCAATGAGAAATGTTTCCTATCACCTTGTGTGACCAGTCAGAATGCTACCCATGCTAATCCATGTCTAACTCCAAAAAACCCACAGTGGTTATGAGTGTCAGAAGTGAACAAAGGAAGTAGGTATTTTGGTCCCAAGTGTGTCTTTTCTTTTACAGCACGACTGGGTTTACAGTTGTAGCCGAAAGTTTGAGAATGGCACCAATTTTTGGTTTTCCAAAAGTTTGCCGCATCAGTTCTCATGATGGCTTTTTTGTATTAACTATAGATTGTAAAGAGTGATCAGATGAAGTCGTTCCCTGCCACGAAAATGACCATTCTAGCCACTGCATTTCAGCCCTACAAAATGGCCTGCTAACATAATACAGTCATGATGGCGATAGCTCATGAGAAAAGGTTAATGAGGACAAGACCGCTGATATCACTCTGTCATGCTGATTAGAATAGTAGACCGATTACTTTAAAAGGGAAGTGGTGATTTTAAGTTTTCTTCTGTTAACCATGGTAACCTCCAAGGAAGCACATGCAGTCATTTTTACATTGCATCAAAATGACATGGCTGCTTGTAAGGTAAGATAATCATTTATCAAATCAGCTAGAGCTTCAAGCAGAGTGGTTCAGTTGCAGCGAAGGAGGCTTCAGGGCGCCCACGAAAGTCAAGCAAGGGTCATAAAGAGAATGCAGTTAGAACATTGCATCACGACCGGTGCAGAGCTTGCTCAGGAATGGCAGAGGGCAGGTATGAATGCATCTGATTCACAGTGGAATGAAGGCTTTTGGAGGATGGCTTGGTGTCAACAAGGGCAGCAAATAAACTTTTTCCTCTCCTACAAAATAATCAAGGACAGACAGACATTCTGAGACTGAGGACCGGGGTAAAGTTATTTTCTCTGATGAACCATACATTACAATGTTTGGGACATGTAGAAGAAGAATTCTAACGAGAAGAAAAGATGAGCAGTACAATGAGTCTTGTGTCATGGCAAAAGGGAAACACCTCGAGATTTGGGTTGCTTCTCATCCATCAAAATTTTACCTAACAACACTGTCATGAGTAAGGAATGGTATCAAAACATCTTCTAAGAGCAACTTCTCCTAGTGATCCAGGAACAGTTTGGAGATGAACAACACTTTTTCCAGTGTGATGGAGAACCATGGCACAAGGCAAAAGTGATAACCAAGTGGCTTGGTAAAGAAAACATCCAATTAAGAGCCTGTGGGCCATCATCAAAAACGTGGACAAGCAATAATCCAGAAACTTAACGAATGAATAAATGCACATTTTACTTGCACACTTGCTCAATGAAATTGCAGTCTCTCTCTCTCTCTCTCTCTCTCTCTCTCGGTGCAAACAATAATAATGAGATAAAATTAAATTAAACAAAGTCAGATAAAGTAGAATAAAGCTAATCTTTATATATAAATTTGCATTCAACAAACAGCCACTACACATGGCCCGTTAAAGTGGTTTTATGCACCCTTACAATGATGAAATTAAATGAAAGAATATTGCACACTGGCCCATTTGAAAAGAAATATGATTTTCACATTATGGAATGAAGTTGTACAGTATGAAATTGCCCAAAACATGATCTCACATGCTTGTGTTTAACAGAGCAATGGCCCTGTTGTAAAAACTGTCTTTTAGTCTGTTTGTCCTAGATTTTAATTGTCTGTAACATCTGTCAGAGGGCATCAGTTCAAACATCCAGTACCCTCAGTGTGTTCTATCTTTTTTAATGTGGTGTGTCCTTCTGAGATAGCGGGTGTTGTAGAACAACAAGTGTTGTAGCTGGGCGTGTCGATGACCATCTGTATGGCCTTTTTTGTGCCATGTAGCAACTGGAGAAGTACACAGAAATACTCTAAGTCGGCACACTCTACACAGAGCAACAATAGAAAACAGTCAGCAGTTCCTTCTTTAGATTGAGCCTCAGGAAATAGAAACATTGCTGTACCTTTTTCACAACCGCTGAGGTGTTGGAGCTCCATTGGAGGTTTGCGTCCATATGTAACCCCATGAACTTGAAACTGTTCACTCTCTCCACACAGTCCCCATTAATCCTGATTGGCTGCAGATCTGACCTCCTCCTCCTGAAGTCTGCAATAAGGTCTTCATTCTTTGAGGTGTTGATGACCAAGTTGTTGTTGCACACCACCTTACCAACATTTGGACCTCCTTCCTCTAGGCTGTCTTGTCGCCATCAGAGATAATTCCAATCACGCTGGTGGCATCCACAAACTTAATCGTAATGTTGCCTTTATGGCTACTGACATGGTCGTACGTGTCCTGGGTATGGCGCTGTGGACTCCAAGCAGACTTGATAAAAACCAAAATTTGTGACATTCTCAAAACCGGTTGTCGTTTACGGGGTGCAAGAGATCGCACATAGTGAAGTAAAAAAACTGACACTTACCAAAAACCTTGGTCCAAACCATGGTGAGTGTATATGAATAGTGCTTATGTCATATTGTGTTCGTCTCATTTCCTTAGGTAACGGGCAGCTTCCGTGTGCTGTTGCTTATTGCAGTGTCACTGTTCATCGTGTTACCTCTGAGTCTACAGAGGAACATAATGTCGTCCATCCAGTCTTTTTCTGCCATGGCACTGATCTTCTACACGCTCTTTATGTTCACGGTGAGTCGTTTACATTGTTAATGTTCGACTATTTGTGACATAAGTCTATATGAACGTAACTGTTGCAGTTTCAGCTGCAAAAAAATGGCTTACTTTGTGTTTTTTCTGCACTAACAGCAAAGATCAGCTTTTTAATGTGCAACAGTTTGCTGTAGATGCCAAGGATTAATAGTGTATCTATTGACTGCTGTGGAGCATTGAATAGTCGTATTGACATATTGCACATGTTGCTATGGCTGAAGGGAAGTGGTTCTAAACCTGCAGCCATCAAGTGGCAAATAATCAAAAATGTGTGTACTGTATTTAAATGCAGCACATTATACTATTTTATACTATATTGTTGTATAGTAATTTTTTTACTAATACACACTAAAATGCTTTTAACTTATTAATCATGAGAGTTTTAATTGCTATTGTGGTCAAGTTGATCAAAAGTTTGAGAACCGCTCCTGTAGTTATTTTGTTCTTATTAACTTGTCTGATCTAATACAGCCCAACCCAGTTATTCAGTTCTCTGCCTTGACTTGATGTATTTTAATCCCACTCCCAGCTACCAAAACCACTGTCCCGCTGAAAATGCAACCTGATAAATCAATTTCAAAGCGTGTATTTAGTCTTTATTATGTTCCTCCTTTTCCTGCAGTCGCACTGTACACTAATGCTAGCATAGACTATACAGGTTTGTGCCAAAGTCTGATGATCCATGTTATCCCAGCATGAGTTCCCGATATTCCAAAGAGCATTTTCTTCAATTACTGCCATAAAAGGGTTCCACTTCTGCCATCCAGGAACTGAAAGCTGATGCTGCAGTCGGCACAGGCTAACCAAAACTGCACAGTTGATAACTAAAAAATACAGCCTGCTCTGACAAATCTCATGGAATCCAAAGGAGTGTTAAAAACAATCACCACTTAAATGTCTCGACTTGTTTGATTACTGTTGCTGATGACATTCTTGGCCACAATGTATTCATATTCTAATGGCTACTTCCAGTCTTCCATAATGCACACTGTCACCAATCACAGTAAACTCATAAAGATGACAGTGAGCATGACTGTATTATTCTGTGTCCTTCCAGTCACCAGATCTGTATCCAACAGAACACATTTGGACAGTGGAAGCATTTGAAAGTGAGCATGAATGTGCCCAAAAAGAATGTGCAGAAATTGTTTGATGCAACTAAGTCATCATAAAGCAAAATGGAAAAAAATATATATTTGGAGCAAAAACTAAAGCATTTTTCTCTACACCTTGTGTAATCTGTGCCACAATTGAGTCTGTTTTAATAGCAAAACGAGAGCCTGCCCAGTATTATTATAGTGTTACTAATAAAGTTTTAGGTGAGTGTATATGCTGTTGTTTGATTACAAAAATTGATTTTGAGCAGCCATTACTGTAGTCATATCATCTTTTTAGGGTACTGTAATAAAAATATTCACAAGGCAAATGATCAAGAGCATCCACTGTGGAAAAAGACCATCTTCGCAGCATCCTAATGTCATCTTGTCTGAAGCTTAAACTGTTATACGCATACTAAAGATTTTTAATTTATGGAAATTCTGCTATGGTACTGCTATGACCCTGTCTAGGGAGGAAGACCTTGACACTTAAGAGGATAATATTAGGAACCTGATACTTTTGTTTGGTGGAAACCAAAAATGCATTGATAGACGAACTATGAACAGCATGGATGATCAGGCAGATGGAACAGAAACTCAAGTGGTGAATGTGAAACTGTTTATATAGTTATAGGTTAGAGAATATACATGGGGTCAGAGCAGTACTGCTTACAATAAGGCAGTCACATACACTATGGAATGCCATTTACAGTTTGCTACACATAAGTAGCGGAAGGTCATGCTCTCAAACGAACAAATCTCCAAACACATCAGCTGATTTAGAAAAATCTCTAGTCCAAATGTGAGCTAAGGGGAAAGTGACAACATGACTGGAAAGGTATTGGTCTTTTGAATGGCCTTGTACGCTCTGAGCCTCTTTAACCTCTGCTCGTGGATCCATAGCACTGGTCTGTTTAAGGCCACAACATTCAGAGTTAAAACCAGATTTTTATTTCGCAGTATACTTTATTCTATTTTTTTTAAAGACCTCATCCGTTAAAGTGAACGGTTGTTAACTGGATGGAAATTAAGCGCAGCATACCTGTACTCGTTATCAAAGCCACTTCCAGCTACAAGGTACCTTCGGATAACTGGGTTTGACTGTACTGTTAAGAGGTGGGCATTTATTTATAAAAAAAAACGAAAGGCATCCATTCATTTAGGATCCATATTTCTTCCACTTCCTTTCACCCATGCAAAGATTTCAACAATTTACTGTAATATTTGACTGAATCCATCATAAGCTAATGAAAGTCTCTGTCACTGCTAATGCATCTGTTACATTTAATGCAGAGACCAGACATAAATGACATGTAATGCAGCCTTAATAATGGTGTAAATTTGATATAATGTGGCTCTGGTTGTGCTGCTAACTGCAATAAAAGTGCTCTTCCAGAGTTGTATATGAAACATAGTGTCATAAACGTCTTATGTTCTCAGTCTAGTCATCATTAAATGATTTGACAGCTTTTCAGTAAATTATTTTTTTAATGCTTAGATTCAAGCCATGCCTCTAAGTTTCTTCATAACGTGCAGGCTCTTGAGCCAGCTTCATGGAGCGTGAACTCTTTCCAGACCTGTGCTGGTCTGGCCTTTAACCCTCTAACCATAATGTGTCTTCCCTTTGCCCCCTTCTCTGAACCACTTTGCTCCCTTCGTGCCCTGCCTCCCTGACGGGCGATGCCTTGGCTGCTTCTAGATAGTGTTGTCTTCCCTGCGTCACGGCATAATCAGTGGGTCATGGGTGGAAAGAGTGCACCTGTGGCGCATCAAGGGGGTCGTGCAGTGTCTTCCAATTATCGCCACTACCTTCTGCTGCCACCCGTAAGTAGCCTACGTCCTGGATCGGAGCGTACCACCGTCACGGACTCATCCTGATCACTGCATTATCCTCCGCCCCCCCCCCCCTCCACTCCACCCACTTCCCCCCAGTCAGACATGTTTTTGTGCGTTTGTACTGTTACTGTAATTTGCTCTCACTTTAAAAAAATAACCTCAGGTTTGGTTGAAAGGAATCATGGTTGTGGTTCAGAAGAGAGCAGATATTTGGACTCAGAAGAGACAGTAGTGACCTGCTGGCAAACGTATTCTTTATCTTGTACTCACTTTTTCCATTTCGTTCTTTGTTTTTCTAATGACGTGTGTCCTTCACAGGCTCTTGTCCATAAGCCAAATTGTTCTTAAGTCTGTCAGTGTGGGCTAAAGTCCATGGAATATATTTTCAACATTGAGGTATTCTTAGTTTGGGTGCCATTTATTATTAACTACTGGTTCTATTTGTCGACCAGTGAGGAAACTGGACTGTTTGTACACTCCATGCAGCTATAAAGTGGATCATTACTTTATAAACCTTCCTTAAAGTCTAGATTTTGTTTTTCACTAGGGGTGTCTTTTCTTTGCGCTGGCCTAACCGGTGGCCTGGTCAGAGCTTCTTTCTCCCACTCTCATTTTTCGCCCTAACTCTTTATGGGACGTGCTGTAACTCTGCTGCTCTCCCCTCCGCCACAGATGGTGCTCTCATCCTTCAAACACGGCCTCTTCAGTGGCCAGTGGCTCAGCAGGGTCATTTACGTACGCTGGGACGGCGTCTTTCGCTGCATCCCTATCTGTGGCATGGCATTCGCCTGTCAGTCGTAAGTACTCCCCTTGCCCTGTTCCATTACCCTCTTTCTGTGTACTTGTTGAAGTAGTTTTTTGCTGCTTTCAATGGAGGGATGGATGCAGTACGACTTGGTGGCTTTAACAGGGGCTCCATTTTCATTGTGCAAAACGGCGAAAAAGGTCACGAGTGTTAGTGTTTTTGGCGTTTGACACATCACTCGGCAATAGTTTTACAAAATGCGTAAACTTTTGGCTTGTTAGGTACTTGCACTGAGAAAATGGACCCTAACTACTAACTTGGAATAGTCTTGACTCTTCTTACAAAGAAATCATTGTTTTTTTTATTTCCCTCTCTGTGGAGTCAATTAATGATACTAACTTTTATCATGGCAGTAAATGATTTTCGCTACTGCGCTGTGCCTTTATGAAGCAGTACATTTTGTTGGCGATAAAAAAAAAAATAGTAGTCCGGGTGTTTGTTTAGAGCTTGTGGCTCATAATCAGTTTTGAAAAAAGGGTTAATTAAAAGGAAAAGGTGCTTGGGCAATGCAACGGCAGTTTACTGTGAATGGAGTTTGAGCATGACGTGCCTTCTAGCCAATTCAGGCACATTTGGTCCTGCCTTAGGGAGAGACGGGTCAGTCAGCCTGTGCTGCAAGACACCTGTGAAGTCATAGTCATACTTGGTTTTGGACAAAAATGGATTTGTCTAAAATGTCATCTATATATTTATTTCTATTCAGTTTTATGGGTTTGTGCAAAAGTCTTAGGCATCTATATTTTATAGTTTGTATCCTGTTATTCTTTATTCAAGTTTTAGTGATCACGTACCATGTTAGTCTCCTTTACTCTGTTCTGTAGTGGTCAGGCTCCCCACAGATGAAGTAATATTTGGGTGGTGCACATTCTCAGCACTGGAATGACACTTACAGCATGGTGGTGTCTTAGAGGTTGTTGTACGGTTATGATTGGATCAGACACCTCACCTCACCTCAGCTGGATGAAAAATCGTCTACCTGGTTAAAAATGTCCAACCGCCAGTCTTCTATAGGCAGCATCGTGGGAGCACTGATGAAGAATTAGAGGGTGAATAACACAATAAGATGAATGTCTCTAATAAAGTGGACAGTGAGTGAGCAGTGTTTTAAAACGTCCGCAGCACCAGTGTGTCTGATCCACTCATACCAGCTGAACACACCGCCATCACATCAGTGGCACTGCAGTGCAGGCAAAGATACCCCACCCAAAGAGTACCTGCTCTGTGGCGGTCCTGTGAGGGACCTGACCATGAGAGAATAGAGTCTGGGAGATAAACAACGTATGGAGAGAAGCAGTTGTACTACAGTCTGTAACTGTAGAATTACAAATTGCAGTGGCCATTAAACTTAAATAATTAATAAGCAGAATATAAACTGAAAATAGAAAAGACTTTTTTGTTAATCTCATAGCATTACATACTCAAACTTGCACATTTTTTCCAGAATAGCCCCAACCTTTGATCAAGTTTAGACCCTGTTACTTAGAAGTAATACCTAACATACATGCAGTCATAAAGTATGAAAAAAAGGCAAAGTGAATATAGTGGAAAAAAAACTCTTACTAGCACACTATTGAGATAAAAAAAAAGACTTTTCTTGTCTATATGTGCGTTGTTGCAGAGGACATAACGACTTCAGTCAATGATGAGAAGGGTCTTAACTTTTGACTGTGAGAATTGAGTGTTCTCTCTTCATTTATCCGTCCTCCCCTCATTTCCATTCTCCATCTGCATGTTCTTTCACAGTCTTCTTTCCTCTGTCAACATAAGGGTGTGAACGGTGTGTGTCAGAGTTTCTGGATGGTGGGAGAATGCATGAGCGCGCATATGTGAGAGGGTGCTAGGTTGGTAGATTTGTAAGTAGTGGATTAAAGTGTTAAGTACAATGATGATGTAATACAACTCTTGTGGTTGACTGTTACATTCATTCTGCGTATACACACACACACACACATACTCAGTGATGAGTGAAGCTTGGCTTAGGTTCTTTGGACAGTGGTCAGGAAATGTGACACATGATGCCGCTTGTGCCAATTATTAGAGGACTGACGAGGCTCCATCAGTGTGGGACATTCATTTCCAATCTGGTCACTAAACAGACCTTTCATCAGCGCTGTGTTTACTGTGGATAGTACAGCAAATTGCTTAAACAGCCTACATACATTGTTTATTAAAAAAGAGTGGAATAAGGAATGTGCTAAAGCGTTAACAGTCAACAGTTCCCAAGTCTAGTCGTATTTTTATTACTTGATCATGTGAGGTTCCCTTTCTTATTAGCTGTGTCCAGAATGGTGTACAATACTTTCAGCCTACAGGGATTTTTTTTCTTGCATGGCTGTTTAGTATGTTTTAAATATACTGAATTCACAAAATGTTAGTCACCTATAACTGAAACGTACCAAACGCTGTGTAATTCTTCGATCAGCCTAACAGCTGTGATTCCGTTTGGGATGGACTGGACAAGACTTATATATAGGCCACATCAAAGAATTGGACAAATTGCCGATGCCTTCCCTGACGTGTTACTTGTCATTCCAGGTAGTGTCACAAGTATTAAAGCGTGGGGAAAATCTGGGGGGTTTTTGCAGGCCAGTCCAGATGTGTGACTGCTCTTGAATGTTCCATCACACTCTGGCCCTTGGCAGACCCAAATGCAAGCACTCTATTTTGCCCAGTCATTAACATCTGCATTGCAACACGCATTCCTCACATCGACTGCACTGTGTACCACCTCTTCTCAATCTAAACCTGCTGCACACCCCAGCCCTCGGATGGTTTATAGTTCAATCATCCGTGTGCCGTGCCATCTAGGAACCTGAATTTACTTCCACCTTAGGTTTTTTTTTTTATCAGTTGACATCACTATAAGATGTTCAGAATTAGTAGATGCACAAAGTGCACATTAACTGACCTAAGCGTAGGCATGCGAGTACTGAAAAATCAATTGAAAATTAGTTTCACATACTACGTAAGTATTGTGTAAAAATACTACTGCCAAGAGCACGTGTGGGTTAGCGTAGTCCCCTCACACCTTCAAACATTGAACCCAGAGCTCCCCCCCCCCCCCCCATGTTCTCATGTTTGCTTGGGTTAACTCTGGGTGCTCCAGTTTCCTCCCACATTCCAAAGACATGCGTTGATTGGTCATTCTAAATTAGTTTAAAATTGAGATAACATTGTGTCTGTAAATATAGCCAGTGATCCTGATAAACTAATACACAAACAATAACACTACTGCCAATGTGGTGGTCACATTTAAAAAAAATTCAAACACAATCCCTGTATGTTAACCAAATGTAATCATTTTATTATAGTTGTTTATGATGTGTATTAATCAAAGCCAAAAAATGATCGAAATTCAATGTAAAAGATTCCGCACTGCTATGTAAACACCATTGTCATTCCTCTGCCATAAAATTGTCGTCGCAGCTTATGTATAATCTCAAGTTACTCTTTTTAGTAGGTGCGATAACGTTTGTAGTAAAACAACAAAATAATCAGTGTCAGCACCTCCCCACATATTATAGAGTGTTTTCTCTGAGGTGTGAAAACACACCCACACCCTGTGACTCGACTGATGGTCATTCGCCATGTTTCAGACTGAAGTCTGCACTTGTACGATGGACGGAAAGCTTCACTTCCCACCACGGTTTTTATTGCCAGTGGGCTCCTGCTTTAAGATTGGCAGGCCTTTGGAAGCCAACCAGACTTTGAGTAAAAAAGAAAAAAAAATCACAACATAATGCTATGGATTTTAATTAAGCTGAGAATGTGCACAGACTGTGCCTGAGAAAGGAAGAGAGTAATGAGTGGATGAGAAAAAAGGGGCCCAAACAAAAGCTGGGACTGGCAAGAAACTTTATAACGTTCTAAAATCAGCCCAGCACTTGTCCTTAATATATAGCCATAGTAAATTCCCCATTTAATGTTTCCTTGGTCTCCAGTTTTATTGGTTGTCCTGGTGACACTTTTTTCAATTTTGCTTCTAACGGGCGGGAATGATTTCATGAATTACCCAATCCCATCCTTTGCTTTGCTTTGTTTTCATATGTGAATTTTTGGCGACTTTAATTTAGATTAGACATACAGTGTATGTAGTCCACAATTTATCATGTGGATACGTTACGACAAACCCATCATAAGCTGAATTTGTTGTAAACAGAGGAGTTTAATATATACGGTACATATCATAGCCCACCTTAAAAATGCTTAAAACACACACATTAAACTACAGTTGGACAAAATCATTAAGATATATATCTTGTTTTATAATATATTCCTGAATATCTTGTAAAATATATTGAATATTGTATTGAAGGCGAAAAACAAACTATCAACGCGACCACAGCTTTTGCTCGCTACATTTCCCAGTGCTCGTCAGTCCCAATAAATGACACGCTGTCCATTTCCCCATTTAGCATGGGCTATGATTTTTGGAGAATATTTGATTTTGTAACGCTTGACCAGGAAAATAACAAAAATCAGAGTACAGATTCTGCTGACTGTGTATTTAGCGATATTATCAGATTCTCATTGTAAAACTAAAAATATATCGTACGTCCAACCATCGTAAGATTTGCAAAAGTCTTTCTATTAGCCACCAATCTGGATATTTCTTTGTTTAGCAATCGTGTTATGACCGTATATAATTGTTTCTCAGTATCTTTGTTAGAGTAACACCAGAAAATACAGAACATTTGTAAGCATTATTAAAAAATGTAATAAACAGAATAGAGCAGCTTATATAGTCTACAGTTGCAAGTATATACTGTGACTTCTTCTTACACTAGCAAAAGCAGCTTCATCAGGACCCATGTTAACCCTTCTATAGCCCAAAGAAACCTAATTAGGAGTATTTCTTGTTGGTAGTAGCCAAGAGAGCACTTTTTCAGTGGAGGAACAGGATGAAAAGGCTAAGATGTGCTAAAGCTCACAAAGATTGGAAGGAAGATCAGTGGGTAAGGGTGTTAGGAAGTGACAAATTCCAATTTTTGATGTTGTGTTTGTTGTTTGGGTCCAGTCATCGGCAGAATGTTATTTATGATCGTTGTACAGTTGCTAAAAAAGGTAAAAATCTAAGACTTTTTCACACTATTGTATGTAATCAACCATTTACATGTTCTGTTAATTTTGTGTTAATGCTACTTGTAGAACTATTGAATTTATTTTAACGTTTGTTGTGATAAACACTTCTTGTAGTGTTTGTGAATCAGTGTGGAGGGGGTTTGATGTGTGTGTGTGTACTGTAAAAACCTTCTCTCTGTTACACAGGCAGGTGCTGCCTACCTATGATAGCTTGGATGAGCCCTCGGTCAAGAGAATGAGCATCATCTTCACCTCTTCCCTTAACGTTGTCACTACGTTTTACATCACAGTAAGTTTTTGCGAGAGAGGCTTTGCTTCTTTTACAATTCATTTCAAACTGTGACTCTAGAATGATTTCCATTTCTGTGTGCTACACAAAGAACACGTGTTTCTGATAGTGCTTGACCTAATTCACCCTGCACTAGATCTGGTGTTATTTTTTAAATGATATCTGTCCAACTGTTGATTAGATGATATGAAACTAGATAAAATATTTGGGTAGACCTTGAGAATTTGAGTATGTATATATATATATATATATATATATATATATATACATATGATCTTCTGGGTCATAAAGTATGTGTTAATGTTCAAATGTAGAAAGTTTTTCTGAACATAAAATGTACACATTTTTACATAGTGTCAAATTTTTACAAAGGTAAATTGTCTCAAAGCAGCTTCACCATATTATATTGGCTTTAAAAGGCCAATCCCAAACTGAGCAAGCCTAGGGTGACAGTGGAAAGGGGAAAAACTCCCTGAATGTAGAAGGAAGAAACAATGCAAGAACCAAGACTCAAAAAGGGACCCATCCTACTTGGGTTCCTTCCTATTGCCTGTTATTTTGTTGTTAAAAAAATGTAATAGTTAAATGTCATGCGCTGTGTAATGTCCATTCAGGCAATGTCTGGCCACATAAACATCTGTGTTCCCATTAGGGTTATTATTTACAGTAGTTCAGAAAACTTGAACAGAGAACAGGATGTAAAGAACAGAACTAGACCAGCAAACACAACAGCTTCCCACATGAAAGACAGGTCTTGCCTCTTTCATGCAAACCACTTGAGCTGTTTATATATCATTTATATTTAGCTGACATATAAAAGTACATTAGGTATATAACTAATAATACATTTGTCTTGCTAGTCATAACCGTGTTATTGACTGAAGAACGTACTGTACTGAACTTTCTGTTGTTTATTTTAATGTGAACTTTCCTTAAGTGTATATTTTTCTAAACAATAGTGTAGTGTGCTCTTATCACAAAGTAATATTTCACAGAATATATCATGGCATGACTGTAGAGATCAGTCTTTAGTTTCATTTGTTTTTAAAATATGGAAAACTTCTCTTTAAGTCATTCATAGTCCAGAAAGTTTATTGCCCTATTTTATTTTAACATACAGTGGATAAATACTGAAGAAATGGGAAGAATCAAAATTCTTACATTTTGTAACATTGCACTATAAAATATTAACATATTAAATCTAAGATTTTTCTTCTATATAGACATGTTAAAAATTAAAACATCAGTGTAAAAATAAGGTTTTAGAAACTTTCATCAGTGATTGAAATGTCTTTTTAGGATGTGATCAGGCCCTTTATTTATAGTACCGTATTTTCTATCGCACCATAAAGCACACCATATTATAAGGCGCGTGCTAAAACATACGGTCTACAAAAAAAAGTAAAGGAAGCAAAACAGTGATTGTAGTTGACCTTTATTCTACTATTTAACAAAACACTACATTATTTTTAATCTATCTTCTCCTTCTATCAAGCACTGGCTGTTCAGCAATGATGCCGGCTTTCGCAAAAGTTCAGACAACAGTTAAAGCAGAAACCTTAGCCCATCTATCCACAATCCATTCACATACGTTGGCGTAACTCGCCCAGCGCTTCCTCCCAGTTTTAGTAAATGTGTGTTTGCCGTCCATCATCCATCGCTCCCACGCCGCTCGCAACTTCACTGTAAACGCCCTGTTTGCACCAATGTCCAGCGGTTGGAGTCCTTTTGTTAACCCTCCTCGAATGATGGCAAGCTCAGAATTCAAGCCACCTCACTTTGTTACCACGGAAACTCTGTCTCGACTTCTTAACTTGGCGCAGTTCATTTTCCTTATTCATCCACTTCTGACCCATAGATTAATGTATGTTGAATTCTCTCACAGCTGCTCTATTCCCGTTTATAACCGTGTAACTGATAGCCTTTAGCTTCAATTGTGCCTCGTAAGCGTGTCTCTTCATTGGTGTCATTTTCGGGGGTTGTGGACAAACAAATGTTGCTTTGCAGCATACCGGCAGTATACGATAAGCGCAGGTACTCTACGTATTACGTAATGTTCTCTGACTAGTCTATGTACTGTACGTATTACGTCCCTGTGTCAGCCGGAAATGGACCGACAGTCAGTGAAGAAGAGCGCTTACCAAAGTCTCACAACAATACTTATATAGAATTTGGAACTCCGTACAAATATAAGGCACACCGGATTATAAGGTGCATGTCCGATGTTTGGGAAAATTTAAGGCTCTTAGGTGCGCCTTATAGTGCGGAAAATCCAGTAAACATTTTTAACGTGCTTGGGTACAATCGATAATCTTCCAGTCCAGACAACACAATTTTAGTGGACTGAATTACTTCACATACAGTAAGTACCGCACATGGTCCTTTCAAAGGGGATAAGAGAGTTGTAAGATAATAAATGTTGTAGAAAAGCATTGGTTGGGAAGAAGATACGGAAAGATTTCAGAAGCTTTAATTATTCCATGGAATACTGTTTGTAGCATTAATAAGACATGGAAGTGTCATCCCCAAAACCTTGTGTAGATTGGTTTATCCTTTTGACCTGGATGTCCAAGTTGGAAAATATTGATAAGGAAATTATCAAGAGGCCGATATCAAAACTGCAAAGACTTGCAAATCTGTATAGCTAAGATCGGTCAGTCGTTGCATGTGAGAACAGTCTCAGAGGCTGTACATAAAACTGGCCTGTATGCAAAGGTAGCAAGTTAGAAAGCACTTCTAAAAAGGTCCAACCCTTCTGAATAACCTTGTTTGGGCACCTGATGCTGTAAGAGACATATCCAAACAGACTAATGACTCATTTAATCAGGGATCTCGTTACTTTTCCAACACTGATTTTGTAGTCTTTCATTGTTTGTTAAAAAAATCTGAAGTCATTTTATTTTCATTCGTTGATTGCTGTAAGGCAATGTGTAAATAAAGTTGAAAGTACTAGAAAAAATGATTCATTTAAAAATGTGATTATTTTTATATACACACTGTATACTCGTTATGAAGGTTGACAGGGAAGTCTTGTTTTGTTTTATCTCTATAATATCTAAATCTAGTATTGCTAAAATAGTGCATTAAATTGAAAGGGTATTCCAATGTTATATATTCCCTAATGGACCACTACCTTTATTCACTAGAGACTTATTACTAGACATTCCCAGAACGTGTGCTGTTGGCTTCCTGTTTCCCACACAGTCTAGTAAAGTGTGCTTTCTGCTTTTGTAACCAGGACAAAACAAACCAACAAACAACACATTTCTGACTTATCTCTCTCCTTACATGAAAATAAATATGAATTTCAGTGCTTATGTACACTGCACCCAAAGTTTGATATATGCACCCAAATCCCTACCTGGGGAAATAAGCCACATTCCAGTCTCTTTACTATTGTACCATTTGTACTCTGGAACTTTGTCACTGTTTAAAGTAAAGCCGTGTCTCTGAGGCGATTTCTTTTTAATCAGAATCAGGCAACAGACAACATTTAAACTCTTTTAGTTCTGTTCAGTTCTTTTGTCAGATGTGACAACACTTTAAAAATTAAACTTGTCATCAAGATATTGTTGTGTTTTTTTTTATATTAGATTTGAAAGGGTTTTTTAATTTTATTTTTGTAATGTGTATGGTAATTTTCCATACATATTATTTTATTACTTTGTTCATTGTGTTATCTGCCTTTTGCCTTTATCTGGTTTTTTAAAAATCATTTTATGCCCAATAGTTTTCGTCTTCCTCAAAGTACAGGATGTTTCATTGTTGGTTTTCACACTTTGACATTGCGTTAGAATCTTGCTCTTCTTTTATTACTCTCAAGTGGCTTTATTTATTTTTGTTCTTCTCACCTTCATTTTGAAAGCACACTTATAAATTATGAATTTGTTCTTTATGCTTTGTTCTTATTCCTTTGTTCACATGTCCTTTACTTTGGGCAATCCTGAATGTATTCTTTACTCAAAATTTGTGTTCAAAGTGAAATTAGAAGTAACTGCTATGTTTTTTTGTACAAAATAATTGAACAGGTACTCCTATAACTTCGAGCTAGGGTCGGATAAAGAATCAGTCTGGAGTCTCTGGCTCTGTAAATATCAGCACGCTTGTCACACTTTTAGCCTCATTTAGTCCTTCGTAAATACTTTCAGAGAAAAAGCACTTATGCCCTCCATTGTCAAACAACTTCATATAAATGTTACCTTGAGAGCTAATAGGGCTTTCATGTGTTATTCCACTGCTACTGCAGTCTCACTTTTGTATTTCTTAGCCTCTCTCCATCTTCCTTGGGCAAATGCAAGTAAGGAGGAGGTGTGCACAGAGTAGTTCAGGAGATTTGTGGTGCGCTCAAGGACTTCTCTCTGGTGTTGTTCCTGAAGGAACCCTCTATTTACCTCTGTGGATAGATCAAGGCCGGTCTGAGGAGGGGCGTTCTGCTGCTTTTTCTCTTTACTGTGGGAGTGCAGAGGCCAGTGGGATCAAAAGACCTTTGGAAAAAAATGTGTCTTTCTTGCGCAGCTCTGCAGTATTGTTTTGTCAAATAAACACAATATCAGTGCACCATCTGGAGCACTTGCAAGGCTATCTGCTTCTCTGGTGCTTACAAAAGCGACTGCACAGTCATTTTCTGTTATATAAATAAAATACCTGCATTACAATGAATCAGCTCTCACTTGTAATGCATTATGTGACGCTGCATTTGTTTTCACTACAACAGGTGGGGTTCTTCGGCTATGTGAGCTTCACAGACACCATAGCTGGGAATGTGCTGATGAATTTCCCCTCTAACCTCGTTACGGAGATGATCCGAGTGGGCTTCATGATGTCTGTGGCCGTGGGCTTCCCAATGATGATCCTACCCTGCAGACAGGCTATCAACACAATGCTTTTTGAGCAGCAGGTGAGACACCTGCCACTGCTCAAAAACAGATCAAAATTCTTCCCAATAATCTGAGATTTGTAAAGGAAAGGAGTACTTAGAAAGGGGACTTAAAAGAATTAGATGAACAAAAACTGAAAATGATGTACATTTCAAGGATTCATTTCACTCAAACCCTCTGTTTGTATAAAACATGTCTGTATATGTTCTGCAGGAACAGACTGTTACTACATCCTCAATGCCATACTACAGGATGTAGTGTATTGCTATTGTAATAGTGAGAAAACCAAAAGGGATGCAACTTTTATATTACATACAAATATATGTGTATGTAAAGTTATTGCTTATCGTACAAGTACGAGGTAAAAGAAAAATACAAAGCACCTCTTTAAGTGGCTCTGCATAAGGGCATCTTCTAAATGCTGTAAATGTAAATTTCACACCCACCAACCCAACGAAAATCGCTGCGTGCCATAATCAGTCATTTTTTAATAAAGCATACAAAAGAGCTGTGTCAGCGTGCTCAGAACGAGTAAAAAAAAAAATCCACAAAGTAAATACAACTATGAAGTCCACTCTGTCTTAATGTTGCTTTTTGTTTTAACCAAGAGACGCATCCCAAACCAATTACTACCACACAAAATAGTGTGTTCCAATTAGTATGTCGGTATGTTGTCTGATTTTTATTTCTCTTGGCTATATTTGCACGCGTTCAGTTGTAGAAATAGATATAATTAGGGCTTTGCAGGCACTCGGTTAAATTACTGCGTTAAAATGAATGTACCTTTATTAGATTTCAAGAAAGCCAATAATGCCCACATACCTAATGCTGTTTAGGTAAGCACTTAAATCTGCTAACTAATGAAGGACGATAACGTTGAAGATGATGTTTATTATCATAACAGACGTACACTCATCGCCTGGTCTAAAGTTTCAATTGTTCCAGCAAGCTCAGTGTCCCATTCCAGACCTTTTTAGAGCGTTGGAGACTAGGCATTATAAAGGATTTAGCAACAGCTACATAGTAGGAAGGTTCAGGATGGATATAAAAATGTCTGTGATTGATGGGAAGAAGGCGAGAGCTGGTCCATAAAGCTGCTGAGACGCTGCCTTACATTCTTAACTGCTGCCGTGCTGAATCAGCTAGGTTGCCGGCACAGAGAGGCAGCCATGAAAACACTGAAGGCTTTTGTCCATTTGAGAAATCCTACTTTGAAGTTGGTTCTAATTGGAGTGTTGCACCAGGAATAACTGTAGTATGCTCGTGTTTAGAATATTGTTGATTCAGACATGTCACTTGTTTTTCAGCAAAAGGATGGCACGTTTGCTGCTGGGGGATACATGCCGCCCGTGCGCTTCAAGGGCATCACTTTGTGCATCGTCTTTGGCACCATGTTGGGAGGAATCCTCATCCCAAATGGTTAGCTCCTGCATATGTGAATTCATATTTGTATGTGTGCCTCCGTGTTTATGTACTTGTCTGCTTGCTGGAATTGCCGTAGCTCCGGTTTTAGTCAGCTTGACATTAATAGCAGTGTCAGTTATACAAACTCCATTCCATTCATGAGGAGTGCGCTGTAACGGAGGCACACTTACACCGTCTCCTCCCACTCCGCAGCGTTCCTTCATTAATAGCAAAGCGTGATAACCACGACACGCACTTTTAGAGAGTAGAAGATGTTTTATTCGTACAGTGGAGATAGGTCATCGCTGGCTCTGTGGACCCAATTAGGCTAATAGAGAGGAAGAGCTTTGGTTACTCTAGGGGGATTAATAGGAAACCTTATCTTGGCTCCACTGACGACATATCCAGTGGATACTGAAGGGTGTAAATTTGTCTTAAACAATATGGCTGCTCATAGGATGGACCATGTTTTTTGTGCCTATGGCCCTTTTTGACCGGGTGAGGGCACCAGGGAGAAAAAAAACCAGCAAGAGATATTTGGAGACAGCATTTACATGTAGATTCACTGGCCAGTTTATTTAGTATAATTGTTTGAGTGCTCATTAACACAACTATGTAGTCAATCAGTCACATGGTAGCCATGGAATGCAGTTTGCCATGTCGACATGGTCAAGACAACCTGCCGAATTTTCCAACTGAGCATCAGGAAAATGTTGTTGGTCATTGTTGGCGGTGCTAGGCGGACTGGTCTGAGTGTGTCCGAAACTGCTGGTTTAATGGGATGTTCACAAACAGGCATATCTAGGGTTTGCAGTGAATTGTCCGGAAAAGGGCGACCACTTTATACAAGCAGACGTGCACCCCCTAAAGAACAACACATTCACCCTTGAAGCAAAAAACGCAGCTAAGGATACCAAAATTGGACAATAGAAGATGTGATGAGTTTTGATTTTTGCAGCAGCATTCAGTTGGAAGGTCAGAATGTGACATAAACAATGAAAACAATGAAAGAATGTCTCCATCCAGTCTTGTAGCAAAGGTTCAGACTGGTGGTGGTGTAATGGTGTGGGGGGAATATTTTGCCACACTTTGGGCTCCTTAATACCCAACTGAGCATCATTTAAATGTCTCGACCTACCTGAGTATTGCTGCTGACCATGTGAGTTTAGGCATTTCTCAAGGCAAAGTGGTCCAACGTGGTACTATCAAGGTGTTCCTAATAAAGTGGCCAGGGATTGTATTTAAGATTTTATTTTTGCTCTGTTGTTTAGAAAATCTGCATTTAGTATGTTACTGATGCGATTGTGTTCATATCATTGGAAGTGTACGGTATATCTTTAAATATTGGTGTGTGTGTGTGTGTGACTTCTAGTGGAAACTATTCTGGGTCTGACTGGAGCCACTATGGGGAGTCTAATCTGTTTCATTTGCCCTGCACTTATCTACAAGAAGATCATGAAGAATGGCATTGCTGCTCAGGTAATGTACAAGTAACACATCTATACATAGCCATTATGATGGTTTGTTGCTGTGTTGAGTTTATTGAGATAAAAAAAAAAATCGCTTGTCAAGAAATTCTTATCTTTAGCCATAAGTGCCACAATAATAAGCACCCCTAAATGTTTATTTTAATTAAATGTAACTGTTTAAGAGTCCTGGAAATTCCTGAATACTGTGGTGTGTATATATATGAGGTGATAAAATGTGGTCATTCTTCAGCATGGGAAAGGCAAGATAACACAGAGTACAAGAAGTTAAAAGTGTATTGACCATCATAAATCAGGGATTGGCTATGAACAATGCACTGCTCTCAAAAATGAGGGGATATTTCAAAATGAATATAAAAAGGATTTCTCAAGAACTGCTAGACAGTCTGATCCTGTCCATTCCCTGTCACTGTCAGTGGGTTTTGGCCGTCTTCGGTAACCATACTGAACAGTTATTGTGTGGCACAATCGTCCTGTTTGACATTCTTCTGTTCTCTCCCATGAATATGTTACTTACTGCTCAATCATGATAATTGAGTTTGCATATCATTTGTGTAAACAACTGTCTCTGACTTTTCATTAGCTTTTCTGATCGTCTTGTTTAACGAAATCAGATCAAATTAAATCTTTGTAACGGCTTCATACTCATTTAAAAATATCCCCAAAATTTTTTTAGCCAACAGTGTATTTTATATATACCGTCTACACCCTGCCCCCCCCCCCCCCAAAAGGTTTGAAATGTATTTGCACAGCTGCTATGAAAATGCCTATTGACTCTGTGCTGAGTGTAATGTGTGATTGCTCACATCTGTCTGGCTCGGCACCTAGGCCATTATCTCTATCTTTAGCATTAATTACTCCAAGCACTAATTACTCTTAAGTTACAGAAAGATAACAAGCTGATCAAACAAAACTGTAATGTAGATCTTGTTAAATAAATCACACAGCCTCCGCCTGTTTTATTATGCCCTTTTCAGATTAAAAACATGCATAATTACCAGGTTACTTTTGTCAGTAATTTCCCAGGGTCGAGTCATTTGCGCGTGTGGTCTTCACTCTGATATTCTTTCACATGTGTAAGGCCCACTATTGATTAAGTGACAGAGCGAATCCCACAAACTCCTACTAAATAAGCTGTAGAAGAAGATTCCATTCCTGAATGGGCGTGTACTAGCGTAGCGCCTAAAGTTTTTTCGTCGTCTTTAGCTGATGGCGTACGAGTGGTTCGCTTTCCACTGCAGTGGAAAATGATTTAGGGACTGGAGGTTGGATGGGGGAGCGGGCAGGACCTTCCAAGCTTTGAGTGACGGACTGGCATTTGCCTAACCACTGCGACCTGACCAAGATAAGGCTGGAGTAGAAAAAAGGAAGAAAACTTACTTCAACTTTCTTAAAAGTTGTTTTGGCAGTCTATTTTTTTCCAGTCAGTTTTTGCATGTACAAAACTACTTATTTTTGTTAAACTGTGGGATACAGAGTGCACTGTAAAGTAATGTGTTTAAATCAGCCAAGCACTCTCAGGTAATGCATATCATTTGGATACATTTTCCTTCATCTCCTGTAAGAAGAGTGCATTTTGTAAGTATATTGACACGCTGTATTTGCGGAGTCCAGAACATGGAATAAATAATTCAAACTAGTAAAACTACATGTATAAATGAGGTTTTAGTTTCCTCAATTCCATATAGGAAACGCGCACATTCAGTTCATCTAGGCAGATGTGATGGTGTTGTGGACATGGTGGTCGTAGGCTGGCACATGATTTCTAAATCTCCATGGACGATCAGTGGTTCTTCCCAGCCAGCAGCGACTGCCCAGAGGGGTGGTACTCCTAATTTGGTGAATGACAAAAGAGAATTTGCAATTTTTTGCTTTTTTTCCTCTCTGTAACAGCCACAGCAGATGTTTGGGTTGGCAAGACAGGGTAATGCCTCTCTGCCAGAATCGTGTGGCATTTTCATGCCAAGTGCCATAGAGCATCTTGTGCTACCAGTGCTAAAAGAATGCATTGGATAAAAGAGCCCAAAGTAAAACGTACTCAAATTCAGCGTGTGCGTAATATGAAAAGATTTTAATGTTAGTATCACTGGTGGTCCAGTAATTATAACTAAACTGAAAATGGAAATGCATTATAGTTAATTGTATAGTAACTATTGAGTGAATTAATTTGTGTGTTTACAAACTAATTTCTGGTAAAGATGGGTGACCATTTTTTTTTTAATTATCTTAATCTCACACTGACAAACAAGAAAAATCCAACCTAAGTAAAGTAAATGTAGTCAGAGATTTAAAGTCACTTGTCAAGAAATAAATATATTTAGCCATAAGTGCCACAATAATTAGCATAGATTTTATTTTTAAGAAATATTTTTAATGTAACTATTTAAGTGCCTGGGAACTTTCAAGCAATAATCCATGGCTTCCTAAATACTCTGGTGTACATATGAGGTGATAAAAGTCTTCAGCATGGGAAAGGCAAGATACCATAGAATGCAAAAGGTTAAAAGTGTGTTGACCATCGGAATTCGGGGATTGACAACGAGCAATACACTGCTCAGAAAAATTAGGAACTATTTCAAAATGAATACAAAGACGGTTCCACAAGAACTGCTGGACAATCTGATCCTGTCCATTCCGCGGCACTGTCAGTGGGTTTTGGCAGTCTTGGGTGACCATACACCCTACTGAACAGTTATTGTGTGGAATTCTCATCCAGTTTAACATGCTTCTGGTCACCCCCATGAATTTGTCACTTGCTACTCAATTATGATAATTGAGTTTGCATTTCATTTGCATAATCAAACAACTTTCTTTGACTTTTCATGAGCTTTTTTGGTGATCTTGTTTAATGAAATAAAATCAAATGCTTTTTTTTTTTTTTTTTAAAATGCTTCATATTCATTTTGAAATATCTCCTAATATTTGTGAGCAGTGTAACAACTCACAAAAAGTTCAAATCAACTGGATATATGACAAATGTATTTTATGCATTAAATTCCCACATGCACAGTGAAAATGATTGTAAAAAAGGCTAAGCAATTGCAGATATTTACAGACACCGTCTCCAGAACTACCATCAAATGCCACCGCCATGATCACAGATTACTCTAAAGCATGCCAGAACAAAGCCTATTATGTCGTCTTACCACAAGTAAATGTAAGGTAGAGTTTGCTAAATGCTGAAAGGACTAAGGTCAAATGAAAAGATAATGTACCTTTTCACAATCGAAACACTCGAGGTGTGTTTGGCTTAAGAACACCATGAAATACCAGGATATTTTAAATCTTACTCTTTGAAGAAATAGAATTTTCCTCACTTCCGTCACTGGATTTTCCAGCAGGACAAAAATTCAAAACAACATAAAATGGTTTACTGACCATACAAACTTTTACGTAGTATGGGAAATGAGCATCACCTATGGTTGAGCTAAAATGCCAATAACTGTGTGCCAATAATCATTTTATGTCTGCATCTCTCTCTCTCTCTCTCTCTCTCTCCCTCTCTCTCTCTCTCTCTCTAGCTAGTCCTTTGGGTCGGCCTTGGGATTCTGCTCTTGAGCACTGTCACCACAATGTCCATATCCAGTGAGCCAGATCAGCTCCAACCCCCTGCTGTCCCACCCAAAAGTAACGACAAACCTCCAGGCTTTGTTGTGCCCGAGCTGCCCAAACATCCTGGTATGTCACTATTGTAAAAAGAGGAAATGATCGGGTGAGAGGAAGGAGATCAGTGACTACACAGAAATTGGGAAATAACGAGCGAGAAAAAGAAAATAAAGAAAATGGGATGTTGTAGAGTAGACAAGACACACTCCAGAAGTAGGCTTTTCAGGCTGCTGTGACCTAAATGATGCCCTTCAAACCTAAATGCGCTCCGTCCCAGAGCAGCAGCAAGACAGCCGCTGGCGCTATCCTGTTCGAATTCCAGCCTAGGGAGAGCGGGATAGGAGGACGTCCAAATACAGGAGAGGGCAAAGGAAATGATGGAGGGACTAAAATTCCCCCTACTGTATAAAGGGATGGGATAGTAAGGGGGAAAAGCGGACAAGGGCAGTCCAGACAGCTTTATGTCTCAACACTGCTTTGCTTTCCTCTCGCTTTCCATCAGCCTTCTTCTCCCTCACTTCTCCCCCTTGCTCACTGCACCTCCTCCCATCCCTCTGACACTGGCATTTATCACTGAGTGGACACCCACTTCCACACCTGTTTCCTGTTTACGGCGTGCTGGTAAAGGCAGCTGTGCGGAAACACAGGACTGGGCGAGTGAGTGAGTGAGTGAGTGTGAACGGGGGAGTGAGTAGAAAAGCCTTCAGCTTGCAGACATCTGAAGGTGTGTGTCTGGAGGCAGAGGACAGCAAAATTCCATGCTTTGCATTACACATTCTCTATTGCACATTTTATATGTCTCTGGAGGCTATACCGGCTAAACCAGACTCCTTTGAAAGCCCGAGTTCTGCCAGTAGTTAAATAAAATGCCATTAATTGAACTGCTGCGTATAACGCTTTGAACAGTAAGGCGTTCTCGGTAGCTATTTGTGTTTAGTATTTTACACGTTTTTATAATAAGACTCACACTGACAGAGTGGCTCGAACTGACAGGGCTTGAAATGCGTTTATGCTGTGAAGGAAACCATAGCCTGGGGATAAGGGAAGTCGTGGAGAGTGTAAATATTCAAAGGTTTTTTTTTTTTTTGCTCAGGACAAAAGGCAAGGTTATATGGAAAGCAATACACATCCATCTAACTCTTATCTCCAGCTGAATTCCAAATGTTGCGTCTGTTGTGTGTGATCAGCCATACTCTGCTGCCCTCTGCCGGTGTACCTTGTGCATGTGCTGAATTATTTACCCCTCTTTGTAAACAGACGCGGGGTGGATTAAGCCTCAGATACTTCACCCTCAGGTCTGTATAATGTATATTATGAATTTAGCTGGCCCCAACTTTCATGTGCGTTGGCTAATTCCTTCCCCGTTTATACATTTAGATTGTTGTGAGTTTGACAGGAAACCAGTGTGAATACAATGAGCAATAAATAGTCCCCAGATTTTGGGGGGAATTCACGGCATCCTGTTATTAAAGGCTATTTAAGGGTTTTGTGTGACGTAATTGGGGACGGGTACACATGGTGGTCAGCTCCAGATGTAACGATCCTTAATAACGATGTTTAAAAAAAAAACATTTATTTGGTCTTCGTTATCTTTTCTAAGAAAAAAAATCCACTGGTTGGCACCAACGCGTTAATAACAAACTCTCGTCCAGTCTCTCGTCCTTGCTACCCAATCGAACAATTGCTGTTCTTATAATTATATTTTGATTCTTTTATTGTATTCTATAAGCTACAACTTACCTGTGCTGCGTAACTGTGCCTGCTCTGTTCAGCTGTCGAAAGTCCAGCGATCCCAGTAGCAGCAGGACGGCCAGATAAACAAAAGGCAGCCGAAGAAAAGATTCCTCCTGCAAAGGACGTAATAGGTCCAGTGGAGAAGGATCCAGCTGAGCCACCACAGATAAAAGGACCAATTGATGTGCCAGAGAGGAAGAAAAATGAGGAGGTGCAGCTGGACCGTCCTGACGCAGGTATTTCGAGACAGTATCTCTGAATGTCGGATCAAACGGCAATTTCCTCTCAGTATGCAAGATGGTAAATACATGTAGCGATGCTTATTTTCAAATTCAGATTAATTTTGTAAGTTTGTCTGTTTTGTCGGAATTCCTCATCTCCGTTTCCTCTCTCTGCTTAACAGAAGTTGCAGTACCTGACGGTGAGGCTCATCGTCACGAGCCACCTATTCCACGTGATGAGGTCAAGATAGAAGATCGCAAGAATCAACAGGAGCTGGATGATGATAAAAAACAGCTCATAGAGAAGGTAGAGGAGGAGTTGGCAGAACAAGGAGCAGGCCAGGTTCAGGAAGTGGCAGAAGTTGATGGCAAGAACAACGTGGCGACTAAGAAGCAAGATGTGGACCAGGGCAAGGGCAATGAGATTCAGGAGAAGATAAATGTACAGAAGAATCCGGATCCAGTGGTGATTGTGCATAAAGATGGGGAACAGCCACCTTTAGAAAAGGAGCAAGTCAAGAACAAACAAGTTAAACCAGATAAGGGATCAGAGGAGCGAGACAGAAGTGTGGCAGATGGTGAGACCAAGAAGCAACAAGGTATCATGTGTTAGCACAGCACAGCTGTATTTAAATTGCATTTACCAGGAGCGTAAAAACGCCTCACCCTGTACGCTAATAGTACGCTAATAGTACGCTAATATTTGGAGCGTTATTTGGAGTACTATTCATTTCTACACGGATACACTTTGGGTATATTTTATTATGGGATATTTCATTTTGTGAGCAGTGTACTTAGTGTCAGTGGTAGAGTGGTTTCCATGGGGCCTGGATATTTTTTACTATGCAGTGGTGCTCGAAAGTTTGTAAAACCTTTAGAATTTTCTATATTTCGGAATTCGGAATCTGACTTTATCGGCCAAGTATGCTCACACGTACAAGGAATTTGTTTTTGGTTACAGTAGCTCACAGTGCACGAAAACTGACATTACAGAACCTAGCCATCCTCCTACACACACACACACACCCACCTAGACACACAGGAAACACATCTGTAGACTTTACATGTGCAGAGTTGTGAATTTGAAGTAAAGTGCAAAAGCGCAACAGTAAAGGACAGTGCGGACTGAATTAAATAGATTTCAGTGTGGAGAACAGAAAGGACGGAGCTTCTGCGGCGCCATCTTTGGTGACAAGATGCATAAGTATGAACTAAAACATTATCAGATTTTCACACAAGTCCTAGAAGTAGATAAAAAAGAACCCAGATAAACAAATGAGACAAAAGGATTATACTTTGCCATTTATTTATTGAGGGAAATGATCCAACATTACATATTTGTGAGTGGCAAAAGTATGTGAACCTTTGCTTTTAGTATCTGGTGTGATCAGTCATGCGCACTGGCTTGGAGGAAGTTTAGCCAATACCTCCGTACAGAGAGCTTCATCTGTGGAATGTTGGTGGGTTTCCTCACATTAACTGCTCGATTCGGGTCCTTCCACGATGTTTTGATGGGATCAAGGTCAGGACTTTAATTCCAACTTTATTCTTCTTTAACCATTCTTTGGTAGAACGACTTGTGTGTTTAGGGTTGTTATCTTGCTGCATGACCCACCTTCTGTTGAGATTCAGGGCAGATGTTGTGATATTTTCCTTTAGAATTAACTGATATAATTTAGAATTCGTCAATACATCAATGATGGCAAACCGTCCTGGCCCAGATGCAGCAAAACAGGCCCAAACCATGATACTACCACATATGCGATAAGGTTCTTATTCAGGAATGCAGTTTACCTTTCCCCAAATATAATGCTTTATTCAAGCCAAAAAGTTGTCCACTTAATTTTTAGCAAACTGCAGATTCCTTTGTTTTCTCAGTTCAGACAAAAGGTGTAAACTTTCAAAGTGGTGACTTGATTTTCTTGGCCTTACTCACTGACTGATTTACTGTGCAGGGCCTGAACTTGTGGTCCCTGTTGCTGAGGGGCATGATGGGGCTCAAGACCATAAAGAAGAAAAGAAACCGGACGTGAAGGATGGAGATGGAGATAAAATGGAAGGTAACACCGATTATCAAAGGTTTTGGCCGATGCAAAACAAAACGTTTCTAGTTGAGACTTTTTCTGTCACCCTTTTTTTGGTTCCACCAAAAAAAAGCACCCAGATAAATGACTCAACAGGGGGCTGCAGAAACAGGACTAGATACAGTGGGAAATGCAGACAGTGAGCACTTTTGAGTAGCAGTTCCCTGTCAGTTGCAGGTTCGGTGTGCAAACACAGTGACAACTAGTGACATTACAATCTATACAGAATATATACTGCTTACATAAATTGTGGGATATTTCAATGTGGAATATTTAATTTTGAAGTATCCCCTAATTTGTGAGCAGTATATTTTTTCAATATGTCACTAATGCAATGAGAGGTCTGAATAAAACGTGATGGCTAAGTGGTTTATAACTAGGTTGTTGCGTAAAATTAGTCAACCTGTCACGTGCAGCTTTAGATCCTACTAATAATACATCAGTCTTTCAGGGTAAAAGAAAATCAAGCGAAATCTTCGTCTTTGATTTAATCTTTAATTTGCACAATCCTCCAATCCTTACCCAATCTTCTTTGACCGATATATGCAACTGCATTTCATCTTCTTAACAGTGAAGTCTAATATTGTATGTACAAATAAACCAAGCATAGCAAGAGCAGGAACATTGGAAAAAATAGTGGACCCAAGACTGATCCCTGTGTTACACCATACTTTGGTGAGCTCTCAGTGTAAATGATTTACATTAAAAAAAGTGGTAACAGTCAGTCATGTAGGATCTACCCCAAGAAAGCACCAACCCATTAGCATCTATGGTATTTTTTCAAACAATTCAGTAAAATACAGAAATCAGTAAAAAAAAAAAAAAAAAAAAAAACAATCTACTGTATAGTGTCAAATGTTGCACTTTTGATGAATAAAGCGATAAAGATTCTGTGATAATTAAGTTCAATACTTACTTACTTCCATCCACAGTTCAAAAACATACAAGTTTTGGACTGTGATCGCCCCTGATTCCAGAATGAACTCTTTAATAAATACTTCATATTCCGGTAAAGGTAACTACAGCTGATGGTGAAGATTTTTTTTCTAAAATCTTGGAGATGAAAGGGGGATTTGAAATCAGTCTACAGTTTGAAATCACCCTAATTAAAATTTTATTGTTTTTATAAATCAACTGTTTAATAATCATGCATTTAAAGGATTCTGTAAGGGTATGGGATACAGTCGCTATGATATTACGTAGATTTTTAAAAGCAAGCAAGTCGGAATCGTAGCAATTAATATAGCAATATCTTAAATGGGTTGGTCAGGGAAGACAAGACAAGACAAGACAAGACTTTTGATGGCTTTTGAGGTTAAATATTGTACCTGTGATTTACAGCTAATTAAACAGCTAATTAGTGTTGACTTCTACACTAATGCACCATCTAAAAAATTTCTGAAGGAACTTTGGGTTTTGATTTTTACACCATTTTCTCTTCTATCCCTGTGGAAATTCGTGTATTGCATTACATTTTCAATCTAGTGGAATTCCAAAGTCAGTTTCTGTAATTTTCTTTGTATCCTGAAGACTGTTTTAAAAGGTAATCAAGCATTGATTTTTATTTTAAAATGGTGAGGATGGGTATTGGCCGCATGCTCAAGCTGATCGGGTTCTGTTTTAATCGTTAGAATCGTCTGGAGGGTTATTAATAAATGCAGCTGTAGTAGCAGATGGCAGCGAGGCAGATATTATCAGTTACAGGTAGTGTGTGTAATAAGAAATGGTTATCAGAGTTTGACTGTTGAGCAATGATCAAGGAATTATTTTGCAGGAAAATTAGATTAATAAGATTAACTAAATTGATACAGAATGTTAACATCAGAGCTAAGGTTACAGTTCTGGGTCAGTCCCATCACATTTTGCATGATAAAATTCTTGGTCACGGTCAAGAATGATCGGTGCCAGGGTCTCAAAGTGTGAAATTTGGTCTACAAAGTTTTGACCAACAAGACAATATGGATACACTTTAGGTTAGATAAAACTGATATGACGTCGTGGAAAAAGTAACTATATAGTAATGTGAATATAACACATTAAGTAAGTGGATAGGGACTATATTCTGAATAAACATGTGGTCACAAGTGGCACAAAGTACGTATACCTGCACTTAGTAATCCAATCATAGTCAGATTTCTGCAGTTATCGGATTATTCAAATGGTACTCAAAATACTCAGATTTCCCTGATTGGATTACAGTCTGGAAATGTGGAGTGTGAAAACTGATAAAGAGTGCTGAATTTTAGCCAAATTTCTCAGCACATGTATTCTAAGACCTGTTTTATTTTTTCTTTGAATTACCCGTGGTACTTTTTTCTTGTTGGATCTGGCAACAAAAAAAATGAAATGCAGCACAGACTTAGTGTAGTAAAATTGCAACCAAACACTTTTGGGTAGACTCAGTATATGTATACGTCAAACCCTGAGCTTCCCCAAAATCTGTTTTTCTGCTGTTTTCCGATTTATTAAATGAATGTAAACACACTCAGTGAAGTGTTGCAGTATTGACAATGGCTGAGCTCTGTAGTGCTTGTCTCATCTTTGCTCTCTCTCATTCTCTCACAGACTTGCTTACATTCTCTTACTTTCTCTGCCTCTTGACCAGGAGGGACTCAGGTTTCCTCACACCCATTGTCTCAGTGCTTTATTGCTGACCATCATAGAATGTTTCCAATAACTCGGAAGTAGACCTGGATAAAGTATGTGTGTTAATGTGCATATTTGAAAGCGAGTGAGCTTAGCTATGTTTAAAAATGTCTTTGCTTATTTAAGTCAATAGAGTTGCTAACTTGCAGTGCTCAACAAGTACTGGCTCTCAAAGAATTTACAGGCTGTTCTGTAAAGCATACACAACCGGTTGACTGTGATGTTTTGCTTTATCTCGATGTACTGCCACGCAAAAGCACAATGAATCTTATATCTATTTCTTTTTCTTAGCTTGTTTTTTACTAAGGCACTCTTATGGCACTCGTTGCTCTTTTTCTCTGTTTCTTGCTCCACTGCTATGTTGTGCCATGGACTCCTGCCGTAGTGATTAAAAAGATCGTTGCAGGTATGAGTCTCTCTCAAATCTTTTGTTATCTTTGCCTGTATTTCCTTTGACTTCTAACATGCTGTGTCTGACAATAGCACCTTAGCACCTAACCTGCTGTTAACACAGTAACTTTCTATACCATTTTTTTTGCATGCCTTTGAAATCACATAGCCCCAGATATCACCCTGTTGATATTGTTTTAATGACTCACATCATGGTGGAACCTCTAACCAACAATAACAATTAGAATAGAATAGAAATAGACTACAATATGTGTGGTCATGAATCGTTTGACAGTGTTCCTCAACAATTTTTTAATTATTTGGCCCAGATCAACAATACTAATAGCCGGTTATTGCTGGTCCCTGACGTTTGGTCTGATTCCTCAGAAGGGGCACTGGACCATGCCATGCTGCTGCAGGTGATCAAGGAGCAGCAAGAGCAGCAGAAAAGGTTGCTAGACCAACAGGAAAAACTGCTGGCCGTCATTGAGGAACAGCACAAAGAAATCCATCAGAAAAAGGAAGAAGAAGAAGAACCCAGAGGTTTGTCTTCTACAATTACCTTTCCCTGTCCTAATTATCTAATTTATATGTTTGCCTGGGAAACCAGAATAAGTGCCAGAGATCATAATAAAGGGTATGAAAACAGTTTGATTTTAAACATTAGTGTTTTGTTCAATATCTACCCAGTATCCAAATGCACCTTTAAGGTAGGTATGCTTAATAAAGTGGCCAAGTATGTAATTATCACAGCAGATTTCACATTGTATGTTACCATTCTTAAGTAAGTGTACTTTTAATTGCTAATATGTTAAGAATATTAGAAATTAAAAATATGTTCAAACAAATAGAGGCCGTTGATTGATAAAAGCTTAAATAATCGTTAACCCTAATACTGAATTTGGTGACAAACACTGACATAATTATAATGAAATTAAAGATTTGGGTTTGGGAACTAAAAGCATCAGTGGTAAAACGGTGTAAAAAGTGTTTACACAAACAAGTGCATACTCATATTCGGTGTGTTTTGTGCTTTGTCCAGCTGATGGTGCAGCTGAGGTGGGAAAAGAAGTGCCACAACTGGAGGGAGAAGGAAGGGTGAAAGCTCCTGATCGTGGCTCAGACCTCCATCATGAACCTGCAAATGTAGGAAATGTAGCCCAGGAACAAGTTAAAGACCCAGCCGTGGATAATGATAGAAAGAATATAGCAGAGGGCCTTGTGAATGTTGATCAATCCAACCAAGCACAAGCTGAAGATGTGGTGAATCAAAAGAAAGAGAAGCAACTTCCTGCAGCTGGCCAAAATGTGCTTAGAGAAGAAGTTATGTCTAAAGATGGGGACTTGCAGAAAGGGCTTGGTGCAAGAGGTGTGCCATTACGGCAACGACAGCCCGACCCTCCTGGAGATAAATTGGATCCAGTTGGAAAAGTGCACGTGGAGCAATTGCAGAAAGAAGATATTGACAAGGAGGAGGAACGTGTTCGACAGAGGCTAAGCCAGCTAGAAGCCGAGAAGGAGTTGTTAGAAAAGGAAAGGCTGGAAAGGGAGAGGATAGAAAAGCAAAGGATGGAGAAGGAGATGGTGGAACAGAAACTACTAGAGAAGGAAAAGCAAGAAAAGGAAGGATTGGAGAAAGAGAAGCAGAAAAAGGAAGGATTGGAAAAAGCAAGCTTAGAAAAGGAAAGGTTGGAGAATGAACCTCAAGAAAAGCAAATGTTGGAGAAGGAGAGACTAGAGAAGGAACGTTTGGAGAAAGAGAGGCTAGAAAAGGAAAGGTTGGAGAAGAAAAGGCAAGAAATGGTAATGCTGGAGAAGGAGAGGTTAGAGAAGGAAAGGTTAGAGATGGAGAGGCTAGAAAAGGAAAGATTGGAGAAGGAGAGGCTAGAAAAGGAACGGTTGGAGAAGGAGAGGCTAGAAAAGGAACGGTTGGAGATGGAGAGGCTAGAAAAGGAACGGTTGGAGATGGAGAGGCTAGAAAAGGAAAGATTGGAGAAGGAGAGGCTAGAAAAGGAAAGATTGGAGAAGGAGAGGCTAGAAAAGGAAAGATTGGAGAAGGAGAAGCTAGAAAATGGAAAGTTGGAGGCTGAACAGGAGCATAATCTGCAAGAGCAGGGAGAAAAAGCGAACCAGCAGCAGCAGATCATTGACAAGCCAGGTGAAAATCAGAACGAGGTTGCTGCTAAAGAGGATGGCGCACCTGAACGGCTAAAAAATGGTGGCAGAGACTTAAAGGAAAATTCTGTTCATCTAGAGCAGGAGGTTCGAAGAGAAAAGATAAACAGCAGAGAGGAGGGAGATACCGACCTGAGGAGGCGGCGTAGGGCTTTGCGGCCTGAGGACACAGGAGTGCCTGGATTAGAACCCCTGCTGGATCTAGGGGGAGCAAACCTCCATGTAGCCCTGGAGGCTCAGTTGCTGGCTGGAGCTGTAGTTCATTCCCGCCAGATTAAACAGGCTCAGCTCAGCCAAAACGTAGAAACATCAGAGTGAAGAACATCTTACTCACACACACACACACACACACACACACACACACACGCGCACACACACACACAGATGTAGACATTCAAGGTTCATTCCAGGACACATTTTCATCATAAACCTATACAAACAGGGCTTACAGAATGTGTCAACCGATGCCACTCCCATTTATACAATATGAAAAAGGTTGGTTAACGAGAGAGTTTAAATCTGTCTGGTAATAAGGCATAGCCTAAATAGGCAAAAGTAGACCCGCTTCCAATTAGTGTTCTCTGCTCTTTCAACATTCAATCACTTACACACATTCAGAATATAAGGCATACATTTCCGGACTCTCCATAGACCAATAGCGGCAATAGAATTAGATATTAATAGAATAGGTTTTTCTGATACCCCAGTGACTCTCACTATTGGTTTCCTTTTTCAACAAGTCAGTTCATCAACATTCTGCTCTGTTGTCTGCAAAGTCCACGGAAAACAGCTTTCCTGACTTTGATTGACAACAGAGCTTTGACGTCAAGTCCATCAGACACTTTGGAAATGCACTGGAATGCCAAAAGTGAGCCTGGGCCACATCAGAAGCCGACCACACACAATGTTCTAAACATTATTGGATTAAAAGAATAAAGGCTGTTGTAGGGGTATAGTGTGGGCAATGTACATACTACTACTAATGGATGTAAATTTTTGGGCTTTCACACAAACATTTATTTATATAGTATATTTACAGTGGTTAATCTGTCCTTAGGTAATTAAAGTCCGCCACTTAGATTTGATTGAGTTGGGTTGTTACCAAATTTTGTTTTGCTTTAATAGCTTTGCTGGTACTTCTGTGCAATTTAAGTAACTCTGTTTTCTCGTAATTCTGTTGCACTATAAGCTAAAAAAAAAAAAAAATCTGTCGTGTTAAACTATATTTGTTTGCACTATGCGTTCTAGTGTGACAGGGAGGTGCAACAAAATTTGTCAGATTTCGATTAGTTTCATTAGACAATCATTATGGGAGGTTCGTGTGGTACAATTTGGACTGTTAATGGTGAGGCAAATCTTGTGTTGTTTAGGTCCCTCAGACTTTCACAGTGAGAGTCAAACGTTCAGTACCACTAGTGAAAATGATGATATCTTCTTTTTTCATTGAATACAAGGTTATTCATAGCACTGCTGCCTCACAGCAAGAAGGTCCTGGGTTCAGTCAGGCAGCACGGTGGCTCGGTGGGTAGCACAGGAGCGGCCCGGGTCCTTTCTGTGTGGAGTCTTCATGTCCTCCCCGTGTCTGCGTGGGTTTACTCTGGGTACTTTGGTTTCCTCTCACAGTCCAAAGACATACGTGTTAGGTTAATCTAAAGTCCCTTAGTCTGTGACTGTGTGTGCCCTACAATGGATTGGTGCCCCATCTAGGGTTATTCCTGCCCATGCACCCATAGTTCCCGCAAAATAAATACCAGCTGGGATTTAGGTCTGGTTACTGTAAAGAAAGTGGCCATCAGAGGTTTGGGGCCATTATCTCGCCTTAGTATGAATCAATCTTACTCCACCAAGATCCAAACATATTTTTCACTAGTGATCTCTGAATTATTTGCCTCCCTGCTGTATAATGTAATGCATATATATA
>JAUZST010076167.1:0-20000 GCA_034779995.1 Parotocinclus haroldoi | reverse complement strand
AGCAGTTTCTGTGAAAGTGCTTCTGGAGCAGAAGCTTAGCTTACCAGTGTCCTCTCACTTTTTCCTATCGGTTCGTGTGTTTGAGTGAATGCTTTATCAGTGTCCTGAGTCTGCCCTACATGGCTGGCCAGACTCATGGCTAAGAGCTCCAGCTCTCATTCTGGCTGAGAAACAACATAAGACAGAAAGGCAATAAATCGGGGTGAGAAAACTTCTTCCGCTCTGCTTCAGCCCTGCTTCTGTGCATTTACACACGAACTGCATGTGGTTTGTCCTACTGAGATCGACAAGCGTCTAGAGACGAGAGCTACCGACAGACGAGCTTTCATTTACGACTCTGTCTTTGTTTGATTTCCTCTGGGTGACTTCTGGAGAGACGATGAAAAGGAGGAGGAAGATAAAGGCCAAGTTCAGCAAAGCTATTGAAATTGTAACTTATTTTTTAACAATGCTTTTAACCAGCTGGTTCTAACGTAACTTAACTTCAATTTCATGCAGGTGCAAATTATAGGTTCAAGTGTCCAAACTGTGTGACTAATTCAAAACAATTTTTATGTTTAAATAGAATACATTTTGTTGACTGTGATGCTTAAAATGTGTGCTTGTGATATCGTCCTTTAAAAGGCTCAAATAAGTACTTCTTACAATTTAGTTTAGGCAGAATAGCATCTCCTAATAGGTGCAATAAAAACTTGAAGCAGATGGGCAGCAGCGGCAGAAGAGCACTGGGTGCCACTCCCTAATAATAGCTAATAAGCTAATAATAGGCAACTGAAGCTACAATTTACACTGACTCAACAAAATTGGACAAAAGAACATTGATTGGCACACCCCTCTAAGGGGCTATTTAAAAAAAAAACAGTATCAGCAAATCTAGAGACTTTTTGCTACTACTTTCCACAGAAAAGAATTGTGAAAACTTCCCTTTGCACGAGAGCCACAGCACTCTCTCCATAGTTCCAATATTTTTTAACTTCTAAGAGTTTTTTTTGAGTCTTGGTCCACCCAAAGTTTTTTTTTTTTACTAATTTTAGGGAGTTTTCCACTGTCACCCTAGTCAATCCACCATTGTAAAAAGCGCTATATAAATAAATCTGTTTTGATTTAATTTGACTTTAAGTGTTGACATCCCAAATGTCTAGTGTGGAACGAGCTGTGTCCCAACCCCCCACCCCAAATTGAACTAATGCCACTGTCCACCGAATACCATCTTCTGATGGCTACTTCCAGCAGGATAACATTATGACACAAATTACCTCAAACTGGTTGCTTGAATATGACAGTGAGTTAACTGTATTCAAATAGCACCAGATCCAACAATCCTGAAGGTGCGTGGTCACAACCAGTCTCAAGTATTTGACCAATTGTACCCAATAAAGTGGCTGGTCAGTGTATATTGGTTCAATCCCAAATAGTTGTTTACTCCTTAATATCACCCTACACCCCATGTCTTGCACATTGTTGGATGTTAAGGGCCATTTGGTATCAAACCAATAAATAGATCAACCACCACCATCTGTAATCCCAACTTAAACCCAGATTAATGGGACCCATAAATCACCCCAAGCCATATACATAAGCGGTCCACAGGGTATCATATACAACTGGAGCCAAATATGTTGCAAGCCACAACTCCCAGAATGCAACGAAAAGCGGGGAAGAACCAACCCATAAAGTCTCGCCACATTAGCCCAAGACCCATACCACACACCGAGAGATTCTGCTTCCTGCACCGGTAGCTACCCTACCCTGTCCCAGCAGGAGCATTTTCAGACATTTTACTCAATAACTGGTTAAAAAAAGAACTATCCTTTCTCAAGCCAAGTCAGGCTGATGCTGCTCTGACCACTGTTTGGTAAGCGAGCTCCTGGACAACCCTTTTCCCCTTCTCCCATCTACAGGCATCAGAGTTTCCTGATCAGTCGTGACAGAAGCCAGTTTGTTTAGACGATGATGCCGTTACACACCAGACGAATTCTTTCGGGGTGATTCGAGAGTGGATATAATGACGGTGGACCGGAAGAGAACCTTATGTGAGAGGAAAGAGCCATGAACAGTGGAGCGGTAACATAATCAGGGAACAATTTAGTCTAAAAACTGATGTGATTTTCACTCATGCAGAATGCCAAAAGTCTGAGACAACTGCTTCTGTCTCATCAAAGCCCAATACAAAAGTTATACTTAGTTCTATTTCAAATGAAGCCATTTTTGGATGTTTTAATCAAACCATCACAGGTTGGTTAGGTTCTTGATCATACTAAATACACTACGAATTTTTTTCCAGGATTTCCAGTTTTCCAATATGGATGCAGCAAAATGAAATAAGAAATTCAACACATCATTTCCTTAGGGGTGCCTACACTTCAGTGTGATATATTATTTCTCTAAAAGATTAACCCTATTATTCCACACTGATTAACATTTTTGAATGTAATTTCTGTTTTTATAGCTTAAGGACAATGGAACTTATAAGCAGTACAAACGGAAGAGTTGTTGGGACTTTTGTTTTTCTGCTGCATTTTTTTATTTACTCGTAAAAGTCTGGAACGTTCTTCCAATAGACGACACAGTATATGGTTGAACCCTTGCTGTAGCTCTCATTATTTCCATCTTCTTCACAGAGTCTTGTTATTAGAGGATTATAAAAATCCCTGATGGAGCTTCTTTGCATCGTTTCTGCTTTCGGACACATTCAAAAATGATTTGGGTTATAAATTGTGGCCTGTTAACTGCGCAGTTGTAGCTGATGATAACAAAAGCAGATGAGGAGATTGAAATCGAAGCACCGCTGGGGTCTGGGTGTTTATTAAAATGGATTTTCCACTGATATAGTAATTAGAGCTGGAAATCCCAAAATCTTATGTTCCTGACAGTTGCCCTTCAGGCATGTAACCAACCTCAAACCCCGAGGCTCTTGTTCTGCAATGGCTACCTCATTTATCTTTCTAGCATTAACTACCATAAAGAACTCCACATTCTCTCTAGTCATGAATAATGAAGATACCAATGTCCTCAAATTTACCTGTCAATAAAAGTCCCACTGCACTTAACCAACAGAAAGCCTCGATTCAACTTCGATTAACTCCACCCCTCTTGCAACCAAACCACAAGGTCAGAACTGAGTGCAGTAAAAGCCAAAATCCAGCATCCCCTTGGACATTCGGGCCTCTACTTTGCCCAAACCATGCATGACCCGCACTCCTTTAATGCAGACCCTGACCCTCGAGCGTCGAGATCTTCACGACTCAGCGATTGTCGGTACGGCCCGGACATGCTCTCAATCATCATTAGAGGTTCGAGCGGAGTCCTGCTGCTCCTGGATGGCCGCCAGCACGCGTCAAACTTTCCATGAGGGAAGCCGCAAATCAGAGTGGGAAGCAGGGGGGTCGGAGGCGATCCTCTGAAATTCAAGCTCCATTAGGAGGGAGAGGTGCCTGGAAAGCGGCATGAGATGAAGCGAGGAGAGAAAAAGAGCTCATAAAAGACCAAAGTTGTCCCATTTGAGGTAGAGACCAAGGATTTATTGGGTTAATTCGGCGTGAAAGAAAATAAGACTTCTCCTGAAGACTATGTGCATTCAGGAGCACAGCTGCTGATGATCTGACCCTATAAAGGAGCCCAGGAAACAACTGGGCAAAGATTTAAACCTGAACAGAAGCTGATCAAAACTGTATTGACTGTACTGTACTGGCTGACTGTACTTTTGAACTCCCTCTAACAAGCCCTAAATACTATGCGGACTGTGAGCGTTGGCAAAAGTTTTGGCACCCTGTTCAAACGTCGTGTTGACTGTATCTAAATACAAACATAAGATCTAAACAAATTTCTCTACATTGAAACGCATTTTGGAACAAATAAAGATTACACTGCGGGCACCTTTTCAGATGATCTGTGGCTTTCTTCTCCCACCGTTTCATACAGTGCATCGGAGAAACAGCCTCTCTCTAATTTTTTCCATATTGTACTGTTTAACCCGATTTTCTTCTTCTTTTATGGAACACCAGCTACCAATTTGGGTGGGTGAGGGCTAACACATGGGCTTTGAAAAAAACATTTATTGCATAAAAAACATCTATTTTCTTCACCTTCTTTGTATGTATTATTATTTATGCTCTCTACAGAACACTTGGCTCATACTTGCAAACACAAGAGCAGTATGACGTCAGTGTGGCCATGCAGACAGCCTTTTATTGGTTAATTAGAGAAGTAAAATCAGGCTGATGCCAGCTATGTGTTCCCGCTCTGATTGCTCGTCCCGTCTGCGCCCAGGGTGCCACATGCATCGTAAACCGCCAAACACAGAAGGGACTGAGGCATGATTTGGGATGTGGCCCAGGCTAGAGACCACAGACTGCATTACCCAAGTGCTAGATGCAACAAGAGGAGCGTGTTTTTGATTTCAAGCAGTGGTGAAATATGTTCCTCAACAGCCTGGCCTCGGTCCTAGATCTTTCTGAAGTCTGGTTTGCAGCAAAGGAGTGGACTACCGAGTGGGCAACTTCACAAAGTGCCCCTGCTGAGGCAGAATCCAGCTGTTGAAAGGTTGAGCGATTTCTCCAGAGTGGACAAGGAGGGGTTGGAGAGAGAGTGTATTGTTTATTTCATTTCTCAGCTTGTCTGAAAGCGAGGCAGATTCCTTCGGAGGATGCAGTTACCACCGCACACTTAGAGGGACTCCAGCAGTCAACCACAGACGCTTATGCAGGCATTAGAGAGCCAGAGATGGCGGATGGCGGCCCCGATTGAGCTGTTTCATGAGATGTGATCCAGGAGGCCCCCTTGGTGATCAATACACATTCCTGAAGCTCCTAATGTGTAATCGCACGCCCGATACATTTGCCCATAAAGATGAGGACTAAGATGAGGAAATTCAGAATCTGCTCACCCTGAACCATAAAACGTAAAACGATACAATAACGAGTGCTCGTAGTGCATCAAACGTGTCTTGAGTTTCAGCTCTATTCACTTAATCCAGCGATAGTTCACAACGCATGAATAAATACGTCGTTCAGAATAGCGCAGTTTATACCTGACGAGGTTACACCTGATACCCACAGGGTTCTTCGGTTTCCTTTGTTTCGTACCACATCATAACAAAAGCTAGAATTTGGCACCAATCGAGGCAGCTTTCAAAATGTCACATCGGACCAGGTTTGAGGTCATTAACAAGGCTGATGACAAGCACACGACCTCGCCTTGTTTATTTATGACCCGGGGACATGGAGCTGACAGATTTAGTGAAAGCTGCGTCCTAACTCGATTTCTGCACAGCCCCTATATACCCCCCACCCACACACCCAGACGTGCGTGCGCACACAAACACTCATACAACATTCTCAGTGGCCTCTTCACCTTTATTTACTACTTTCAATATGAGTACTGAACACAGTGTGTACGTAAAAACCCAATATTGCTATCTGATGTGACGTTAACAGTACAAACCACTAAAGAAGCATTGCAAAAAACAATAGTTCCTATAAATGGATATTTTTTTTTTTTTTATTAATTTCGCGTCAACGCATTACATAATGACATCTACAAGGTCGACTCAAATCTTATAATGTTCAGCTATATTGTGCTCATTTCTCTTAAATCCTCTTATAAACACACACAATGGTACATTGCCACAACTTGTGCTTTAGAAATAGTGCATCATAACATGAATAGACTTCAGTTTATAAGGGTGAAATAAGCCTGAAGAAATGTACCCTTCTAGTTTACATTTAACAGATCTGCCCCGTATTCATCTGAGAGTCAACGGCCACAGGCTACCAGGGGGCAAAGATCATAAGTAATTACCACAGAAATGGTGAGAGATCTTGAGGCCAAACATCCAACAATCCCCAGAGGGTCTGCGGACACAGTGCCAGGGACACCCCAGCGCCCCTCAGGATCCCTTGATGACGCCAGTTCAGAGCTGAAGGACTCCGTGGGGAGGCCGAGGCAAAACAAAGGCCCGCAAATCCAATTCTGGAAAAAAGTGCGCTGGCCTCAGGAAACCCCTACCCATTGTTTTGCTTCCTTCATTAGGGCACGTGTTAACGGCCCAGCCTGGCGGCGCGTGTGCCGCTGTTTTCATTTAGTCGCTCCCAGCCAGACCCCTGACCCCGACGTGTTTGGACAGATTGTTTGAAATCCCGCTGCACTAATTTAGCACTGTCGCATTAGTAGGCGTATTCCTAAATCCCATATCTACGCACATAAGCACACCCCTGGCTGTCCACCTGCAACTGGAGGGGTTTGGATAAACACAGCTTTACAGGGGCTCCACATTTGGGAACTGCAGTGAACAACAAATCCACAATATAAAGCTCTACACCCAGGACACAACACCTCAAATGACTTGAGTACCTAGGAAATTCAGGCAAACATAAACATGATGTAAACGTAGAATCAGGCCGTTGCTGATGTCATTCTGACAAATTGGGGCAAGTGGCGTAAAAGGCGTTGACCGCAAGGGGATTTGATACTAGTGTAGCGTTAAACGACATCATGACAATAGGGTTTCGATTTATAAGAATGAATAAATGAAAAGACTAGACTATTTCACTCTGACGTCCCAAGGCCAAGGACAAAGTAATGTATGGGAGGAGGAATTACTCTATGGCACAATGGTGGCGCAGTAGACTAAGAATGAGAAGGATGCCATTTTAAACCAGGGCAAACCCGCATGTGTTTAGTCTGCATGTTCAGTCCGTATCTGTGTGGGTTTTCTCCAGTTACTGTTATAGTTAAGACAGTTAGACAGTTATAGGTGAGTCCAAGTCAAGGCCAAGACCGGGAGTAGCTAAGACCGTAATGAGACAAAGACTGATGAGTGAAGGCCTTTTTCATCATAGAAGTATAAAATAAATACAATCGAAGAGATTAAACGAGTTTGTAACAATCTTCGTGACAGTTCTCTCAAACTTAAATAGAAATCACTACATACATTCAAATGAATATATCAAATATCCATACAATCAGACTTTTCCAAATAAAACATATTCATAGAATGAAAACTGAACCAATCAACAAAGAAGAGTAACTTGTTTTTCCCTGTTAGGCAATCTGAGTGCAGACTGTACCGTTGTTTTTAGGCATTCAGTAAAAAAAAAGGACTGTTGAATTGATTATTTATATTCAATAACAACAACCAAACGTTCAGGCTATAATCAATGTTACCTACAATTAACGCATTGCATTGGTATAGACTCATTTCCAACAACAAATTTCCAATCCTACTTTTCCTCCCGAGACCAAGACAAGGCCGAGTCCGAATGAGGTTGAGATTATTCTAAAGACCAAGACTGGATGCAAGTATTACAACACTACCTCCAGGTACTCCAGATTCCTCCCACATTTCCCAGACATGTGTTTGGTCAACTGGCAAATCTAATGTGTCCCAGTGTGAATAAGTGATGCAATATGTGTGTACATGTGCCATGTGAAGCCGTACTACCATGTCTAAGGAAGTTTCTGCAGAGTACTCAATGCCCACCCCTGGCATCAAACACTCCAGTAATGTATCATTATTACAACAGTGTTAAAAGGTGTGCTATATATTTAATAGCTGTCCAGTGCTAGTCTTCTACTTATCCATAAATATATTCTGGGTACACCATATAAGACTCCTAGCAAGTGTATACAGGTGTAGGTGTATATCTAACAAACACACAACGTATAATGTGACCTACCGTCATCCAGGTACATCTGGTCAAGCTCTTGTGGTTCTTGCTTGATAGTTACGGAGAGCACGGGTGAGGTGTGTTCCTCAGCCAGCAGTGTGGGTGGGCTTTCTCTGGCCTGGGTGGACCCAAAATTGGGCAAATATGGATTTTCAGCTGCACCTCCAGGTGTGGAGGGGTGGGAGGTAGGAGAGGACGAGGGGCTACTGCTGGGGTACAATGGGTGGTATGAAGGGCTGGCAAGGTGCGGACTACCCTGTGGGTGTTGCATGGTCATTGAGGTGTGGTCAGGTGAACTGGGCAGGGCTAGACCATGGTGAGTGGACGGATCCTGAATAGATGTCATGCCTCCTGGAACTGTCATGTTGGTAGGGCTGTTGCTCAGGCACTTTGAGAAGGGTACGGCTGACAGGTCATGAAGCTTAGGGCTGGAGCCGGGCGAGGAGCAAAGGATAGGGCTAGGGCGAGGTGCACAGGGGCCATAGCCACCCACCATGCAGGGCTCGGCCTCCTCCAAAGGCATCATGGCTGGCAGTCTCTGCTGAATGTAGTAGGGCAACTGGGAATCATAATCATCAGTGGGTTCGGTCTTTATCATTGGAACTGTGAAGTGAACGAGAGGTGAGTTAATAGGTGAGGGTAGAACCTTGGAAAAATTGAAAATAAAAAACACAAGAGCTGAACAGCTGGGCCTAATAACCAGACGTGTTTTATTTTTCTTGCACAAGCATCCAGTGCCTAATAATCCTGAAAAGCATTTTAAAAGCCATCAAACTTCTCCTGGAGATCCCACTGGACAAGCAACTTTGCTCTTAAGTCCCAAAACAGAAGAAAAATGATTCGCTTTTGATTAGATGCTTAGAGCAACTTGTGAGTTCATCAGCCTGGGATTGGGAAGATGATAAATTACTGGATGTCCAATAACAAGTCATTCTAAATCTAAACTGCATTTGTTTTTGTTGAGTTGTGATCTTCTTCCACATTTGGTTTCATGAACAGAGCTCTATTCCACACAAAACTGCCAAGTGAAATCAAAGTTACAGGTGTATAATTTTAATTCTAGACTGCAAAGTTAATTCACAGCGTATTAGATTCTGTGAAACATGTCACTGACTGAGATTATGAAATTGCATCGTCTTATGCTACTGCCATGTACATTTAAAGGGGATTTTCCCTGCTTAAATGAGTCAGAGATACTGCTGAATGTACAACTGATTTACACAGAAGATCAGCTACACCAAGCAGAGACTCAACAAGTGAATGTGAACCAGATTATGTAGTTATATGTCAGAGACAATATATCTATATAGGTAGTGGGGGACAAAGGTGTACTGCTTACAATAGGACAAGCACATGTACTTATCGACAACATCCACAGCTAAAATTAAGCAGATAAAAGTGTTACACACGAACATGACTAAGATGAACACACAAAAAAAGAAACATAACCACACTGACTGAGTTAGAAGTGCATACGTGAGCTAAAAAGATAACAATAAGGTACTTGCAAACACAAACGTGCACACAAATGATCGATGGAGTTCTGCTCTTAAAGTCCCACCTCCGCACATGAATCCACAGGACTGGTTGGCTGTTTATGGCCTCGACGTATAGAATTAAAAGGCATGCTCGATATCTGTTGTTTAAGCATACAGACATTGAGCACATGGTTTTTCAATTTTACTTATCTGTACAAAGGTAAAACTTTCAAGGTGTCATCAGTGTACTATATATAAGAAAAGCCTTAAAAAGAATACTGATGAGCACTTGACAATGAAAATGAAGCTAATAATGAAAATGTAAATGAAGATAAGGCCTCAATCTTACAACATGCAATCTAAGCAACTGAGGCTTAAGAACCATGTTCAAGTGCCTAACAGTAGTAGCTTTGGTTCAAGCCAAAGTTTAACCCCTCAGCATCACATCCACAAGGAGGCAGCTGCATTAAGATTCCCTGCCAGCCCTGTGATGGACTAGGGTCCCAACCAGGGCATGCCTGCACCTGCCTAGGTTCTGTAAGATGGCCTGGCTGTACACTAATTGTAGATGTAATTTATTAAATACATAAAGTATATCATGTTATGATGTCAACATGCCTTAGACTAATCAAGTCTTAAAATACTATAAGATTATATTATGACCTAGGGTCAAACTGAACACAACCTCAGCAGAAAAAAAAACTTAAAACTGGATTACAATTAAACCCAGCAAACCATGTCCGGCCACAGCGAAGGTGCCAAAACGTTTCAGACTGCAAACTGTAGTGTCTGGTCTCATTTCAGAGTATTGTGTTCCTGAGCCGAAATGGATCTTTCACACCCTCTGTCCCTAGCGCGCTGCCAATTTACGTCATTGCTGTCTGCTCTAAGTGGCGTGGGAGTGCTGAGGGCGTCCCAGAGTGCCCTGCTCGGTGCGAATCAGCCGCTGCCATGATATTCGTCTCTCCCTGAGCGCCTCCTCTGGAGACTACACCTACCAGCCCCAGCCTTGCTGTTGTTTGGTGCATCAGGAGCATCGAGCTTTAGCTCATATCACCTCGGAATTACAATGTTCTGGCTCGATTAAGGACAGGAAACTTAAGGGTGTGAAATAGACTGCACTGTATGAGCAATGCCGAAGGACAGTTTACTGTTACAGTTTTATTTTATAAATGATCAAATGAATAAAATCCCTAAATAATTATTAAAAAATTCTTATGTTTCACTCAGCATCACTTTTGCCTTAGAATTTCTTTCTTCAGCCATTATTTGCTATTAAAGTCCTCAGACTATACAAAGCTACTGTAGCTCGCCCATTCTTCTGTTAGGTACTGCTAGTACACATTAGTATGTGAACAAACCTAGGGAACAAATTATGTCATTTACTGTAAGTATTGATTTCAATTTGGACCTGGTCAGGGTAGCGTGGTCTCTGGCGTATATTTCTGGAGGACAAAGGACGCAAAACGTACGTGTGCTCTGGACAGTACCGCAGTCCGTCACAGGGCTGGTATGGGACAATGTCAGTGCAATGGGATAATCAGATACGTTTTTAGACCTTAAAAAATACATTGATGGAATTTGGATATATATATATATATATATAATATAATATATAATATATATAATATATATCTATAATAATAAATTATATGATGTTTAGGTTTAGAGTAGAAATTAGGAATTGACTGAAAATATAAGTTATTAACAGAATCATTAATCAAATAAGCTGAGAAAGAAAACAGTGATGTCTTAACTAAACTAACCAACTAGTTGAACACTTAAGCACTTGCAAAAGCCTGTAGCTATGATGCAATCAAGCATGATTTACTATAAGAGACAGAAGGAAGTATAAAGGAGTTTCTGTGATACACAGGTGACTCTTAATTACGTCATGAGCGCCTGGGTGTAATCATATGCCCCCCCCAGACCCCCAAGCAGGAGCAATCTGCTGTGCAATATGGACCAGTCAGTTATGTCTAACACCGGACCCGCACCGTGCCAATTCCTGCCCTGCCAGCGCTGGTCCACATCCACACAACTTTGAGGAGCAGCGTGGTTACTCCATGCTGGCACGGCATCAGTCGTTCAACCTAGACCAGCGTGCTCCAGATCCAGGTGAAACATCACGACTTACGAGGAGCATCAAGGTGAAATAAAGTAGAGAAGTCAAAAAGTTACAGCAGCACAGAATCAGAATATCATCTGAGTGCAACGACGGTTTACGGTGCACAGCCATGTTTTGGTTGGTGATCAACGATTAGTGATCGTTCGATATTTCTGCAGTCCTTATCCGTTAACAAGTGATTCTGACAGCGGGTGTTAGAAGGGCACTAAAGTAAGTAACTAAGTGAATAACGTATTACAGACGTGAATTGATAGCTTGCACATAATGCATTTATTTTTGGTTAAAAAGACAGGAAGCAACTGTCACAACGGAAATCAGGAACATGACTGGCTTCCCAAACTACCATACGTCTGTGCTTTGCAGTTTTGGTACAGTATGTACAATCGACAGGAAGAGGATGTAAAACGGTTTTGTATTAAGTAATGCAACTGCAGCTTGACTGGATGGATATAAGAAGGCTGAAGGGTTAAGACATGTGAAACATGATAGTAGTTTCGGCCTGTTTTGCTGCATCTGCACCAGAACAGCTTGCGATCACTAATAGAACAATTAATTCTGAATAACACCAGAAATGTTGGGACATGAACTGGATCTCAAGGGAACATGGGTCACGCAAGACCCATGCCTTTGTTGTTCTACCAAAGAACAGTTAAAGAGAAGCTAATAAGAAAGTTAATGGTTTGGAATGGCTTATCCAATAGAATTGTTCAGAAGGACTTGAAAGAGCAGTTCATATAAGGAAACCCATCCACATATCCAGAGGTGAAGGGAATATGGGATACAACTCCTTCAAGCCAGTGTATGTATAGAACCAATCAACAATTACCAGACACATTCAGCCCTTAGTCACAGTTATTGATGCTTATACCACTCATATAAACAGTATTTTTGTATTCTACAATCAATAAAGAAATGGCCAAATATAATACATAGTCTCATTTGTTTAAGTGGGTTATCTTTATCAACTTTGATAGTTTGTATTAAATATCAAATATTCACCTTATTTTAAAAACCACCAGAAATGACGGCTGTGTGCTGTCCCTATACCTCCTTTAAACATTTTTTAACTTCTGTTTAAGTAAAATAGGATTTTCGCATTTAGATAAAAAAAGAGATGAAAGTGTAAATGCCCTTTAAGAGCCATGACTTCAGAGCTGGCGTTATGAATAGAACCTAATCTAGTCAAGGAATCCTTCTCCTGTTTGTAAAAATAAAGGGATTCTGAGAAGTGACGTGGTTTAGCAATTCCTCAGTACCAGATCTCTCACCGTCTGCCTCATGTGGTTTGTAAGAATGTCTGGTCTAAAGGACGAACAAGATGCAGCATCAGACGCAAGAGCTGCTGGAAGTGCAAGTGGAAAAATGGAGCTCATGTTGGGAGGATGCTCGCAACACACACACACACGCATGCATGCACGCACGCACACACACACACACACAAGCACACGCAGAGACATTTCTGTTACTGTTTTCATACAAGCTTAATTGTTGTATGCCAGACATATTGGACCATTTGCTAACAATCCACTCACAAAACTATTCCAGTCTCAAACGTATTCAGATGTTTTATTCAGCATTTTATACCACTCAGTAAAATAAAATCCTATAAATAAAGTTGGCTTAACAATTAAGGTACTAGACTGAGGAGCAGAAGGTTTAAATCTGGGTTTAATCCAGGGTTTAAATCTGACCTCTGCCAACTGTTGTTTTCTTGAGCAAGGATAAGGGCTTCTGCTAAATGACTAGATGTAAATGCAAAGTAAACACTACAGATTTATTCTTAAGGACCACGTGTAAAGTGTCACACAAACATTTACAGGTGTTATACTACGGTTCAGCTTACGATTCTTTAGACATTAATATTTACCAAGTTTCTGTTTTTAGAACTATTACTTCAGATTATTTGATTAGTTTAATTACAATATAAAGCTACCCAAGAAGTATGGGTCCTTTTTTGGGCCTTGGTCCCCCCAGGGTATCTTTCTTGCAACAGTTTTCCTTGCCGCCATCATCCTAGGTTTTCTCAATATGGGAATGGCCTTATCATTACAAATATAATCTAAAGTTGTAAAGCTTTAGGACAATGTTAAAAATGTAAAAAAAAAAAAAAGTGCTACATGAATGTAAAAGAAAGTGTACTATTAGATTAACAAAGTACGTCAGGCCTTTTGTAAAAAAGAAGTATCTGTGTTCAGCACTTTATTATAAAACAAGCTTCATGACCCTGGTCTGGTCCCCTAATCACGACAGACCAACCTGCCTCCCTCAAACACACACACACTTGGTGAATCTGGGAGGCAACGCAGTGCATACACACTGAAGCCAGAAACTGCAAAGCACAACAACTGAAGCATTTGACAGAGCCAGAGCCAACTCTGTAATCGACAGGCCTCTCTTCACCAGCGTGCTATCCGACTGAGAAGGACGCAGTGACAAATAAAAAGAGATAAGGTTTACACATTTATCTAGGATTATCCTATGTAGCATGTTCTTCTGCATCATCACACAACTGCTCAACACACAAGAACATGGAAATGAGATGTTCTAAGGAAAACTGAGCTTTTATGAGAAAGTATAGACAGAATCTCGTCTTTGATGTTGTCAACGTCACTGCACGGCCGTGTTTACAGGACGTGTAAATTCAGATGAATGGAAAGTGTGGGTTATGTTCAACACCTCACACAGAACCGCAGCCGTTTTGTGTTGTCCTTCCGCCGTTTAAAGAAAGTGTAGCTAATTTTAGAGGTGGTTTCACTCTGTGTGTGTATATGTGTGTGTGTGTGTGTGTGTGTGTGTGTGTGTGTGTGTGTAGCACAGTACTATAGTGTGCGTGAGACATTCTTTATGAGAAACATCAACAACCGCAATTGTGCTTGAAGTGGTAGCAGGAGCAATTCACACCAGTCAGGCAGGAAATGATGACAGCGACCTCTATTTTGTCCTCTGGTTCCCTCTCTCTCTCTTTGTCTCTCTTTTGGTAAACATATGTTTAGGGGGACAATCCATTGACATAACGATTTTTTGTAGCATATTAATACTGCATTAACACGTAATACTAAACCATAAACATAACTTCAGTGTCCTAAAGCAGATCATTCTGTCTCTTTCTCTCTGTCTTCAAGTTTTTCAAAAGATGGCTGCAATTTCGTATAAAATATAAAATATACTGCACCACTGCTAATGATCACCTTTGGAAAGCCAACAATTGGTTTGTCACACCCCTGCTGGACCAGGCCACCAATAATAAAGGAACTTGAAGCATTATTTTGTAATAAGCACTAAACCTAATATACCAGTGTTGAATGCGTATGGTGTTACCGTTGGAGGGAAGGTAAGTGAAGCGCTGGTACTGGCTCCTCTTTCTCTTGCCGTTACACACGTAGAAGCTCACAGGTACAGCGCTGGATATCCGCTGATTACGATATGGTGGAATCTCCACCACCAAGGAAGTCTGGAAGACAAATAACACACAGCATTAAAATCTACTCTAATGCTTCCTATCTAAACTCACTATTAAACTTTCGATTAAAGGAGTTACTGTACCACACCTGCATGAAGTTAAACTCGTAAATATATGCTGTGTTAGAATCAAAGCTCCAGTATAGATCTAGACGAGTGTTCTCTAAATACTAAATATGATCACAGCCCTTCAGATATAATTAGAGATCAGAAATGTTTTTGCAGTGTGCCAACTGATATTAATAGAAACCCTTTATAGTGCTTGAAATCCAATGTTTAATCCCAGCTCATTGATTTAGAATGAAATTATGCTTGTTATATATGTGTGAAGGTTTGGGAGGGATAACGTGGGGTGGTGGAGGCCCTTCTGTAAGGCTCTACAAAGCTGAGCTCATTGTCAGGTCGAGGCCATTGTCTTGTACTCGAGGGGATACCTTACACCCCTTCATTATATATACACATACACTGTCATTTTCCAGTGTGTAGAGTAGGTCTGGTGCACCACTGCCCTAAAGGCCAATTAGCATTATGGAGAAGGGTCATGATTATATCAGCTGACGCAAGACCTGTGACAGTATAATTAAGGGAAATGCAAACCATACCAAATATTGCACTAGAGGAACTTGAGGTGAGATCTCTGTGAGGGTCTGTTAAATTTTTCACACCAAGACATTCCCTACCAGAAGTGTCAAATAAACCATCACATCTAAACCTATCACATCATAAACCATCACATCTAAACCTATCACATCATAAACCATCACGTCTAAACCTATCACATCATAACCCATCACATCTAAACCTATTACACCATAAACCATCACATCTAAACCTATCACATCATAAACCATCACGTCTAAACCTATCACATCATAAACCATCACATCTTAACCTATCACATCATAAACCATCACATTTAAACCTATCACATCATAACCATCACATCTAAACCTATCACATCATAAACCATCACATTTAAACCTATCACATCATAACCATCACATCTAAACCTATCACACCATAAACCATCACATCATAAACCATCACATCTAAACCTATTACATCATAAACCATCACATCTATACCTATCACATCATAACCCATCACATCTAAACCTATCACATCATAAACCATCACATCTAAACCTATCACTTAATAACCATCACGTCTAAACCTATCACATCATAAACCATCACGTCTAAACCTATCACATCATAAACCATCACATCTAAACCTATCACATCATAAACCATCACATCTAAACCTATCACACCATAAACCATCACATCTAAACCTATCACTTAATAACCATCACGTCTAAACCTATCACACCATAAACCATCACATCTAAACCTATCACTTAATAACCATCACGTCTAAACCTATCACATCATAAACCATCACATCTAAACCTATCACTTAATAACCATCACATCTAAACCTATCACATCATAAACCATCACATCTAAACCTATCACACCAATAACCATCACATCTAAACCTATCACACCATAAACCATCACATCTAAACCTATCACACCATAAACCATCACATCATAATTCTTTTTTCAGTGTTAGTTTGTTGTATTTCCATTGATAAGATGTGATAACTATGCATGTGGTTAAACATAGAATGAAAAATTTATACTAACAATTTACCTTGGAATTACATGATGATCATGGGTCTGTTTGTGATAAGACCAAGCATGATCTGTTTTCTACAGCAAATAAGGACCGTGTGTGTGTGTGTGTGTGTGTGTGTGTGTGTGTGTGTGTGTGTTATGTGCTGGAAAAACAGAACAAAACGAGGACCAATTTGAGTAACCAAGCTGAGACCAGAGACCTGTGGAATTGGTGAAAAGGTCTCTTAGTGTTGCACAAGCTAATCAGCAGCTTCTTGTACTTGGCGTAACGAATAAACAAAGGTTACATCAGAAGCAGGAGGACTTTAATTAAGTCTTGCATCTCCAAAACGATGCCTTCCTTTAAATGAAAACTAACAAATTAATTTACGAATATAAGAAAGGTCAAAGTACTTTACTTGACATAATTAATTGTAGACTTACAGATTTTAATGAATCTTTTTCAATTTTGGCTTCTGTCTCCCACACATGGTGTCCATCTGAAAAGAGAAATGGCTAGCATAATTAATATCCAAACACACGATACAACTTTTAAAGCCTTTTGTTCCTTTGGGCCAATAAAAGATAAAGTAAGTATGAAATCTGACTCTGTACCTTTTTACCTTTTTATTTCACATTATGATGTCGCCTTTAATACACGTCATCTTTTTATTATAACATTTACACGTTTGCTCATGTAAGAAGATCGTATACATACTCTAACCACACGTCTTCTTTCTTGATCTTTTCACAGTAGAGTCAACCATTAACAGATCAGTTTGAAAACCTAAAAAAACTTGGATGCATGGAAAAACAGATATCACGGAGAAAAGTGAATAAGAATTGAAACAGGCAAAGGTTTCTAACATGCAGTGAAGTATGTGAGTTTAAATTGACCTAAAATTAACAGTACCTCTCAAAATGGTAAATAAAATGGATACTTTATGTTGAGATATTTCATTTCGAAATATCCACTAATTTTTGTGAGCAGTATATAAAGCTGTGCCACCATACTGCAAATGGGGCCAGTTTGCAAAGGTTGTCGGTGCCATTTGGCCACCCGGGTTCTTATCCCACTTCTAGCAAAATGAGGTTTCAATTGCGTTTGGAATTTGTTTATCACTTTTGTGGCACATTCATAGTGAACCAATGCAATGTGACCATTTAACCTAATGCATGTCTTTGGAATGAGAGTGGAAACCCAAGTACCCGGAGTAAAGCCACGTGGACACAGAAAGCACCACAGAGATGAAATCGGAGGTGATCTCTATGCAGCGACCACACTAACTGCTTGTTGCACTATGCAGACGGCAGACCACAGGTGTCCCCGCATTACAAAAAAGGCATTATTAAAGTGTCTTAAATATAGGTACACAAAATCACAAAATGCAAGACTTGAAATTCAGTGTGAATTCTATTAAAAAATGTAATTTATTTTGCCAAAAATAATTCATAAATATATAAAAACAATTAAAGTACAGAAACAAATTTAATTAAAAGCTAATAATGACCGGTATATAGAAATTAGTTCAAAGGTTTACAAGAAAAAAAAAAAACATTTCACACAAGATATTTTTATCATTTTGACAAGCATATAAATACAAACTGCAACTTCAATTTAACCTAATGTGCCAATCATTGATAAATAACTAAATACAGTTAGATGATTTATTACTAACACTGTTTGTTTTATTATTTATTCTTTATTTAATATACATAATTAAACTGAAGGACATCTGAAGTGTGTTGTGTATTCTCTCTGTGTTTATTTTAATTTAGGACTTCTATATGCATTTAATAAGCTACTGACAGGAAACAAACGTGCTAGAGGTTATTAAGGTTCCTTCTTTGGATGTAGAAGATCATGAGGAATATCTGTACATATCATGTAACTATACATGTGTATCTGAAACTCACAGGATGTGGTTAAGCTTTCATTATCAGTTCACTGTCTGAGTCACTAAATTTGCTTTTCCACTCATCTGTTCTTCTCATCAAATATTCTCGAGGGCAGATCTCATCTCATTCAGCTCGGTCCTATCAGGTCCTAACGAAGTGTGTGTGGGAGGTGGAAGAACAAACTACATGAAAAATGATTTACCGATACGGAAAGATCCAGGCATATGAATCTAATAACAGAATACTTCCTCCCTAAATGCTATTGTCATTAAAAATATGCAGCATGAGTTTTTAAACCTCCGAAAGTCCACAAAGCTTCTCCCTCCTGTGTCTGTCATTTCTGTTTCTTGTATTCACTCCCTGAGTCTGACTTCGGATTGGAGCTGAGTGTTACCGGCACAGCCGTGTTACGTTACGATAAATCAGTCTGAATGGAGGTCTGGGCATTATTCGGTCAATAAGGAGCATTTAAGACGCTTCTAATAAAAACAGTATCGATATCAGATCTAATTATACACAGTTCTGCGTCTGTAGAAATCTCTCTGATACCTGTCTCGGACTTGACACTCTGAGTGTTTAGCCCTATGCAAATGTTAGTGTTAGGTCAACTCGATCCCTGCAGGAACAATGCGCTAGCTCACCACCTTCAATTGCCCCTAGGGGATGAATAAAGTTCTGAATCTGAATCTGAATACCACCACATGGACGTGCATTCGAGTGCTGGCAGTGCCTTCCAGATGTGTCAGGCGTCACATGCAGGTACAACTGGATTAGTCGGTGGCATTGGAAGTTGGAAGAGAGTAAGAAAAAGCCACCTTTTCCCAGTCTTGTAATGGAGTGCTGCCCCCCAAAACACTCTGTTCTGTGAATTGAAATGTCCAGTTCCACAGCTGGTCTGTGCACAGGAGTGGAGGACTGCAGGTTGGACAGTGTTTCCACACAATCTCGACCTGCCAACAGTTTCTTTTGACTGTTGGACACCAGCGTTAGGGTAAATTGTAATGAACTGGACTCATGCAGGTTGCAGGTGATCCTCGTCCCTCCCTCATACATGTCAGTTTGCCTTTGAATGTGGACCAGCCATGGCTGAGTCATTAGGCTGGTTATGAAAAAATAACAATAAACACCTAGAAACAGATCCAGACGTCTAACGGTTAAAAATGTTTAATCCGACATCTGCCATCCTGTGTCTTTTTTTTTTGTACTTCCTCATCCTGTCTCTGTCTTTCACCCTGCTAATATCTGGACAAAAATTACACCCAGCCGTTTTACAGAGGCCCCCGTAGCCAGGATAATTGCTCTGTTGGATAAAACACGAAACTGGAGGTCTTAATCGCCCTTTTCCTGCTCTTTGTTTTTTTTTATTTTGTGTTTTTTTCTGCTGTAGATGATCTGGACCCGGGCCACGTATGTGCCATACCTTTTAATGTCGTAGGAACTGATAACCGCAGAAACTTTCCGTGTGCTCCCTGCAACATCTGTAAAAAAGCTTGTGTTCCTGCCCACGCTGTTCTGACATCCCCATGCAGCACGCCCACATACATACACACACATGCTCACACATACACACACACAAACACATACAGTCCTATAAAACACAGCACTCTTTCATCAAACGAGAGACTGGATAAATCACCATTATTATCAAAAGCCTTCCAGAGATGTACTACTTATTCACACACACACACACACACACACACACACACACACACACACACACACACACACACACACACACACACACACA
>JAUZST010076157.1:0-21154 GCA_034779995.1 Parotocinclus haroldoi | reverse complement strand
AATAACAATCCTAGATCTGAATGAATGAATGTATGTATAAAGTTGAATGTCTTGACAACAAAATCACACAACAATCATCAATGTGTTTGGAGGCCTACGCCTACCTCATGCTCCGGCATTCTGGCCGATTGCCGTTACAGAGCAGTCGGTGATGCGGATTATATTTGGTGCTTAATTGACGACTCGATAACGAAAACCTGGTGTCTCTACTATATAAGTACGAGCCCCAGCGTTGTTTATTGCCATGTCATCACAGGACAAGGTCCCTTGTTTGCGTCACTTTATGCGCCTCAGCGAATGCGTAAACCGTAACACACCCCTCATTCGGTCGCTCACTGTTTGGCTGACATTCGTTGTGAATTTTCCCTTCCACCAGATAGAAGGTGACATCGCGGGACCTACAGAGCCGACTGATGTGTACGAGGGAAACCTCGGAGGTATCGTAGTTCCCGTAGGGACAGATCCAGGGTTTCCCATCCCCGTTCACACTCGGTCCCTACCGAGTTCACTCTGGCTGGCTGCGCGACTTTAAGATGCTGCCTAGCCTGTCTTCTATGTGCGCTATCGTACGCTCGAGCTCGCACTTGCCCTCTGCTGTTCTGGAGCTCCTCCGCACCACCCGATTTGGGAAGCGTCCCAAATCAGCACCTTCTCGTGATCACCGCATGTCTGCCCTCTGCCGGATCGGCGCACTTGTCCGCCGATTCATGCTCACACCGGCTGTGGGTGTTATTTCCATTTGGGATGCATCGCAGCTATGTGATTTCCCCTTTTTGTGTTTTTGTAGTTTGTTGAATCTATTGCTCTGCCTCTGCCTATTTCCCCATCATTATTATTATACACCGTGAGGTCCCTTCTTTCCCACATCCTTGGGCCCTAGCTCTTTCATAACACAATGGAAATCAAATTCATTACCCAATTACCCACAGTTTTAAAATGTTAATTTGAAATTTATACCTGCAAGGTGTTACAAACAATTCTGAAAATGCTTACATTAAACTACAGTTGGACAAATATACCAAAATAAATTTAGCTTAGTAATATTATGGTGTGTCCTCTCTGTATTTTCCAGCATTTATCAAGACAAGTCAAGTTAATTTGATTTCTATAGTGCTTTTTTGCATTGTTAAAGCAGCTTAACAATTTTAGATTGTCTTCTAATTTATATGGTCAATTTCAAATTGAGCAAGTCTAGGGTGACAGTTGCAATTACAACTTCCTAGATAGAAAAACTTGGGAGGACCAAGACTCAGCAGGCATGGCATCCTCAGTCGACCAGAGGAGGAAGAGAGAGTTCCCTTCCCTCTGTGGTCTCAGTACAGTGGGGATGGAGGAGATGATGGAAGAGCAGCTCAGGTGAAGCTAAAGCAGAGGAATGTCTTAGTGTGTAGACTATAGCTAGAACCATATTCCCAAATAAAAAATGTGTTCACTCTGCTGAGTTCCTCATTTAGCACAGGATGCTGTGAAAGATTGTTGTAATGCATATCGCTTGCCCAGGTACAAAAATGTATCAAAATTAATTAAGCCAAGCTGGGCCATTGTAAAACAAGGAGTTCCTGTGTTTGTATTTGCAATTGCCTCGTACAAAGCTTATAATAACCAAGGCAGAATTTCCATGATTGGTGTTAGTTTATTAATCGATTGTTGCAGTAATAGTATAGTATATTTAAATATGCTGATGTTACTGCTATGTCAGGGTTTATTAGGAAGAGAAAAAAATGTGCCCGCTGTGAAGTCTTTAACATGGACCTAAAAATAAGAGTAGAGGCTTGTTGCAGTGTCTCAATATTAATACTGCTATTTGTTGGTTGAGTTAAAAAAATAAAAATATGTATCATCAGTGTGTTATGTGGACAAGTAAACGAAATGGTTAGTAAAGTCTTTTTTTCAATCCACAGTGAAGATCTGTTCTAGCAGTACCAAAACTTCCTCTTCATTTTTACCCCAGCCATTTTATTTATAAAGTGCTCTTTATAAAGTGTAAAATGCTTAGTGTTTTAATTACATTTTAGTAATATGAGTATTAATGAAAGAATAAAAAGAAGTGGCATGAGTGGATGAATGTGTAAGGGTTTGGCCTTGACTTGAGCATGCAGTGCATATGAAATGGGGTAAGGTGTCAGGAGCAAGTGCCAGTGTCCAATCAGGACGATCCACAGCAGGTAAAGGTTATCAGGATTTTACTTCCATCAGCATCACATTGGGTACCAGAAATACAAACAGAAAAATGCATAGAGGAAAACAGAATTAAAGCTTTAATAGAGAATTAGAGTTCCAAACCCTAAATTGGGTATAATTAGAATTTATAGTGCTATCAGAGACTCCAGAAGCTCTAGCTTTGACAGCATAATTAAAAGGCGAGTGAACCAGATGGTGGTACAGACATGAGGGCATCCTGAAACGTCAGAGACCCACAGCTACACTGATGTAAGAAATTCAGGGTGAAATCAATGAACATGTCACTTCACCCAAAAACTCTTGCTCATGCAGTAACTAAAATGAATAGAAAGCTTGACTTAAAACGTAAAAAACCCCAGTCCTTTGGTATAGCCTTCAGTACACTAGGAGCTTGTGATATATCTGCATCCTTTAATGGAAGGGAACATAATGTAAGCTCAGGTACTGCAATGCATTACTGCCCAGGGTTCCAACTGCCCTTTCTCAGTGGATGAATATAAGTGGGAGGTCACAATCGGCTGCAGATTATCTGTGATGGCCTTCAATGCTGGATCAGTACTGTAATGGTTATGGAATGTTTATAAATTGACTCACTTTGGCTTGTTTATGAATCCGTCTGCTGTTGCGTGGCATGCCGCAGACCATCCCTGTGTGTCTTTAATGCTCCGGATTACTTGCTTGCTGAGAGTTGGCTCTCTTGTGGTGATGATGTCTCTGTCAGATTAGTATAGGCTATCAGTGGATACTCAGAGCTTCAGTGTTATCACATCAGCAAACATTTAATTAAATAACATGTGCAGGATTTGGTTTAGAGGGCAAATGTGAAGGATGGGGGTTCAATGAATCATTCTAAGCCAAATTAAACAGTTCTATTTCCATTTTTCATTTTAAGTTATGGAAAGGTCACATAAATTTGGGGATTCTGGAGTAATTGGATCTTATTTAAAAAAGCAACATGTTACACTCGTCCAACCTAAGGGTAAATAATTAAAGGGCTGTTGTTTTAGCAACTAATAATAATATATGCTTCAGTTGACAGACTATGTTCACTAAGATCTTTCATTGCTTCATATGATGCAACCGAAAATTCATCAACTGTTGCCATATAATCAGGAATCTTATTTGTAGCGACCTGCATCCCAATTAAAAGCAATTCTCTCTTATCATGACTCACTAAGCAGAAATGCATCAGCATTAAGCCTTTGATGTCCTGTTCACATTTCTCCAGCTTATTAAGGTTGTGTCTTATCATCTGGTTTGCCTGATAGCTGCATATCATCAGAGTAACAATGTTATCATATTTACAATACCTGTATCTAGTGGCAGCACATATAGTATAAAACAGTGACCAAAAACTGAAACAAAAGCTGAACTCCAGTCTTACTTTTTGAATATACTCACCATTTAATGGTGACAGTGGTCAGTCAGATTAGATATGAACAGGGTAGTTCAATTCCCTAATCCCCAACATGATTTCCCAACCTTTCCATTTTGTGATGAAGCAATTCAAACAAAGAGATATTTGCTTTGGTCTGAGGCAAGCAATAGATTATATACTTTTAAAAGTGCTCTCTCAGCACCATGGATTTGAAACTGTATTACAATAGCTAATCTTTGTAATTGCTTAGTAATTAAAAATGTAACTGTTAAGATTATCGTCTTAAAGTCTTAAAGTTTAAGAACAGTCTTAAAATCTTTAACATAAAAAGGACGGTCAAGATTTTATATGTCATACAGGTCAAATTTGAATTTGATTTTTCTTTTTTTTAATAATGAATGCATTTTTTTTAAAGAGTTAACCAATACTGAAAGATAAGTTTGTCATTCCTTACATGTTCGATTACTTCAGGGAGCTATTGTGTTCTTGAAAAAATGTCTTAATTACAAGTTTATATTAGTTTACATTTTTGACACAGCCATGTCCTTATTGCTGCTTGCAATACACGCATAGCAAAATGAGCTGCAGAGGGGAGGAACAACTAATTTGATAAGACATTTAAAACAGCATAACTAAATATCCGAAATTGCTGAATATAAAATATTTGACAAAACTAACAGGCAGAAAGGTTAAAGCTAGTAAGAGCGTAGATCCAAGCACAAGCCATCAATCCGTGCTATATTTCTTTAGCAATTAAGAAATTTCAAATGAATCAGGATCAGTTTGAGGAAGAGGTAATGGTCTTGACTTGGCCTCCAAATTCAAAGATCTCAATCTGATCAAGCTTCTGTTGAATGTGGAATGCAAACAAGTTGATCCATGGTGGGCCCTATCTCATAACTTATAGGGCTTAAGGGATATGCTGATAATTTATTGGTGTCATATAGCACAAGACACCTTCAGAGGTCTTGTGTAGTCTATGCCTTGTCAATTCAGATGCTTTGCTGCATAAAGCTGATGCTCAGCCGTTCACTTGAACCTCAGGATGTCATCTTGACCATGTCTGCATAGCTAAATACAACGGGTTGCTGCCATGTGATGGGCTGATTAGATATTTACATCACAAGCAGTTAAAATGTGTTTAATCTAAGGAAGTGGCCAGTAAGTTCCAGTATAGTTTCTGTCTTGCCTGACTGCTTGGATGAGGGCTGGTTAAAGTTGTATTCAAAAGCTAGCCCCATTCAACAATAATCATATGATATAAAATGAGATTATGTTGGGCAATGAACAACAAGCAGTGCATGATCTATTATTAAATCAAAGTTGATGGTGGTACGACTACCATCATTCAATTTTATTTTATTTACACTACTGGGTAAAATATTTAGGTACCAAACAGATTTACAACATGTGTGTTTAAGTTATCAGCATTAGCATATCAGAGGGAAGCATATTTTACATATACAAACATTTACTTTGCAAAAGTAAAGTAAACAAACTAAACTAAACAAACAGAAGATTTTTTAAAGGCTGGTATGTTTTCCCAAGCATTTTGGACTCAGTGAGGCCATACCATCTGCTTTAGAACTCCTTGTTACTCCTTTTATCTTTTTGAGAGTGTTCTTTATGACTGTGTGTTTAGGGTCATTGGAGAATGACCAATCCTTAGCTTCCCTAATGCAACTGCATGAAAGATCAGAATCTGCAAAAACTTCTCAGCAGTCATGTTGACCAGACCGCTAACTCCATCTCTGGAAGTACAGACAAAAACCTTGCTCTGTTGTTGAATGTTCCACAATCTCAACATTTTTTTTTTCAGTGAGGTGAATACAATTTACGGTGTTTGTATTTCTGGTTGTTGGTGAGTCACTTGTCTTTGTTTCTTTCTCTGAGTCATGGCGTTTTAGTAGAAACTCTTCCTTAAATACTAATTTGGACTAGAGGTATCTGGATATAGATGGGTGTAACAAGGTCCCAATGGGTTTTGCTCATTCTAAGCCAAGATCATTATTGGGCGACTTCCAGAAAAGTCAACCTGACATCAACTCTTCTGCCATTTCATGATTTTTATATGTAACATCATTTATTTCATTTAGCAGAAACCCTTATCCAGAGCAACTAACAACTAAACTCACTAACTAACCCCAAATTTACAAATGCTGTTTATTGGCCTACATACAAGATAAGCATCACACATTATTAAAAGATGAATATGGTTAATTATGGGGAAGGTTTATCTTCCCCAAAGCCATGTATCAGTAAAAAGGTAGAGAAACACGACTTAATTATGTAATCAATGCTGCATAAAGGTGATCCACACAATATTAGACTGGTAGTTTTAATGTTATGACCAATCAGTTTAGTTTACACGGCTCTCTTTTCATGCATAGTAAGTATGCTCATTAAATCTAGGTGTCTATACTTCTTTTAATTTTCCTGTTGTGTGGCAACATGTCTAATGGAGAGTGAAATGTTGATTCTAAGCATGCAATCATTTTATCAAGTATAGTGGGGTTGGAAGGCAAACTAATTAAGGTTGCTAAATCTGTGAGATTGTCAATAAACTTGGTTACTGCAGCTGATGTGATAGTATGTCTAATACGGTAGTGAGAGGAATGGCATATGTTATGTCTAAATCGCAGTTTGAATGAGATGAGGTAATAATCTGAGATGCTATCAGGCTGTGGTGGGTTAATTATGTTTTCCAAAAGCCAGTATTAAATGGTGTACTGAGGGTCTTGAGAGTTAGCAAAATCTTGACATCTTCAATTATTGATGTTTTTTTCCGGCAAACTACGACTGAAAGAACACCTGAAAGAGCATATAGAAATTTGCAATTAAGGTCCTGGTGATATAAAGTGGATGAATAAACAGGTTGCCTATTTAAAAGTACAAAAAAGTGTTTAAAAGTTTTACGTTTTTAGACTTGTTTTAATTTTTTTGTGGCGTATATTTAACAAGGTCATGGAAAGACTCCTCAGAGATACTGGTCCATAATGACATGATAGCATCATGTCATACAGTTGTTGCACATTCACTTCACTTGAACCTCAGCAGGTCATCTTGGCCACGTCTACATACGTAAATGCATCGAGTTTCTGCCAGGTAGCCTCTTGGAGAATTTGATTCAGTGATGTTAGGACTCAGTGAGGCCATACCATCTGCTTTAGGACTTCTTGTTATCTCTTTTTGAGAATGTTCTTTATGACTTTGTCTTGAGGGTCATTGGAGAATGTTTAATCCTAAGCTTTCCTAATGCTATTGCATAAAGGATCAAAATCTGCCAATACTTGATTAACCAGATTACTAATTCCGTCTGTGGAAGCACAGCCAAAAACCTGAAGGGAACCTCTACCTTACTTCACAGTTGAATGAATGAAACTGATTCTTTACCAAACGACTGCAAAAAAAAAAATCCCAACAAAAAACTCTACAATCTCAACATTTTTTTCAGTCCAGTGCAAATACTATATTCGATTTAGGTCCTTTGCATTTCTGGTTGTTTTTTTTTTGGTTGATTTTTTTTATGTAACATAATTTATCTCATTTAGCAGACACCCTTATCCAGAGCAACTAAACTCAATAACTAACCACAAGTTTAGAAAAGCATAATTTCTAAATTCATTATTGGGCTACATATTTGTATAATAGTGCATAACCTTAATAAATAAGCATAACACATTTTTAAAAGATGAATATGCTTAATAATGGTAAAGGTTTAAATATGTTACCTTTACCTGTATCAGTAAAAAGGCATAGAAACACGACTTAATTATGTAATAAATAATTTCATGCAGAGTGGAATTTCAAGCAGCTTACATACAATGGTATAAACTCTTAAAATGTATTCCCCTCTCTAATTATTTATTTATTGTTTATATATATTTAAAAGTATTTAATCTCTTTAAAGTTTCTAGGTATGAAGCGTTTTTACACATCTGAAAACAGTTGTATTTATTACTAGGTTGTCCTTGTACACTGGTTGATATATCATTAAATATCTCTGGTTTTCTCCTGGAACTCCGGATTTCCCCCACATTCCAAAGACATGCTTTTTTGGTTAATTTGTGCTTCCAAAGTGCCCTTAGTGCGTGAATGTGTGTATGAGTGTTTGAGTGCATGTGTTCTACGATAGATTGGTGCACCGTCTAGAGCTGTTCCTGCTTTGTACCTTGTGCCACCAGCTAATCACTGGCATTCCTGCAACCCTGAACAGGATAAGCGGATAAGACAATGCATGAATACATGTATAAAAAGTAGTGATATGAATTTGTCATGCACCTGGCCAGGATTTGACACCCACACCTCTAACCAAGCTCTCGATTTCTGAGATTTGATTCATCACCTTCTGGCTTGCACTCAGCTTTTTTGTTATCTCAGCAGGCTCCAGGACATTTAAACCAATTTAATTTAGCTGATCATTGTAAATTCAAATTGCCCTTAACGTTTGTTCTGGTTGTTCAATTTCTGTTGTCTGGTATTGCATTGGTTATTGAACCTTGCTGTGTTGTAAATTCATTTCATTTTTACAAATTCACTTTTTGTTTGTCTGGATGCTTTTGTGCCTGGAATTTTGGATGGTTTATCGACTATGCTATTGCTTGATCATTATTTACTTGCCTGCCTACCTGCTTAACAAACCACTGAATAAGACTAAATTCAACAAAAATTATGATGACACCTCAAAGACCGGAAGACACTTGGTCTAGTCTGCTTGTTTTAAGCTTGACCTAGCTTCAAATACACATTTTAAACACATTTAGAGGAAGTTGAGACTAGCCAGTTACAAGCTGGTTGCATTAAAAAAATTAAGAAATGATGTAATTATGCTATAACACTTTCAATAGCAAATATGATATCCGGTTTATCAACAAATGCATAACAATAATGTTAAAATGATTAATTGCAATGCTCCTCAATTAAATATTGGCAGGGATATGTACATTTATTCCTCTACAATACAAAACACCTTTAAACAATTAAAGGGACCTAGATGAGTTGCAGTAAAAGAGATGCAAATTTAAGCTGAAAGTCAGTGATCCCCAATGTCTCCAATGGCATGGCATCAACAGTCATCATGCCGTATCTGGGACGGTCCATCAAACAGTGGGAATAATGTGGACAGATGAATCAGCATTCCAAATCTTGTTCTGAAACATGTGTGATACCAGAAAGAAGACAAAAATGACCATTCAGGCTGTTGTCAAAAACAAGCCCAAAAGCCAGAATCTGTTATGTTATGAGGCTGTGTCAGTGCTTTTGGTGCACTTGGTCTGTGATGGCAGAAAAGTACATGATTTTAGGGCATCATATGGAGCCTACATGACCATATCTTTTTCCAGGAATCAAAACGCAATTTTCAAAACCACATTCTGCACACATTATAAAGACATGACTGTGGTAGTAGAGGGTCCAGATACTGGACTGGACATGAAAAACATAAAATTGCACATTGACAACCTTATACTAATGCACATATTAATATGTATTGCATCAAGAAAGGGACAAAATTGTGAGAAGGTTTAGTGGCAAACGCTTTACCATCCCAACTTTTTAAAAATGTGTTGGAGGCCTAAAATGCAGGACTAAATGTTTGAATTTGAGCAGAGAGAACATGAAGTATTCCGGGTTAATACTGTGTTCAATGATATAAAAGTCAAAGTAAGCAACTGGACTTGCAGTTTCATTTGCAAAATGCATTTGCATTTGCTGTCTATATATAATGTCTATCAATTTCATTGTTGCAGATTAGATTAACTGCTAACATGAACATGACACTGAAGGTGTGTACTAGGTTTACACGCAAACAGAGGACTGGTCAGTCCCTCAGTGTCCAAAACTGGTCTCTTACAGTGGGTTTAAGAAACTATGACAACACATCCCGACAGCACTGGCACTGGTAGCAATGACTGATACTGAAGTGCTTTGTTTAAGTACAGTGCACCTCCAGTAGAAATGCAAATGGAAACACTTGTGATGAAAACATGCTACATTGTGCATGGTGCATTTTGCGGATCCATGCTACCCAAAGAGAAGAAGGATTAAAGATCAGATACACTGATATGCAAGGCTTACAGTGACTTTTCTAATCTGAGCTGTATGCTCCAGTTAATTCAGGCTCTTGACACCACTATAACAGATCCGGTTAATGCTAGGATTTTGCAAACAGCACTGGGGTAAGCCAGATTTCTGAGGTTGCTGACCCAAGTAAATAGACTGTGTAAAAAAAAAAGGGTCCAGCTTTGAAGCGACTTTATCTTAGGATATAAAACATTCATAATAAAGCAAATTTCAGCAAATAAAAATACTTCAAAAGAGCCAAATAGTGTGTGATTGTTACAGCCTGGGCTTTTTTATGAGCTGTCGAGACAGATACCATGCACACTGTCAAAAACAGAGTGCGTGTCACAACTGTGTTAGCAACACAGTGGAGGATTCAATACTGTGACAGTCATTAGCCCATACTCCTTGCAAAACTCTGGCTCCTCTCCACAAGGTGTCACTCCAACCTTAATGCAGATTTTTATGTTAATGAAATGCACACATTGCTCATGTATAACAGAGTACCCTACATGCAGAGAGAGGGAGAGAGAAAATAGGCCATGCACAGATAACCAGTGACTTGAACAAATCCAGCACATGGGACAGAGATTCAAGCTAGCAAAACTAAGAAAGCGCTTTGCAAAATGCAGCGGAGGAAATACTTTTTTTTTGCAATACTTTGATAATTCTGTAAGCCTCTTTTTAGATGTGAGGCACACATCCAAATTTATTCCCTCCTTTTCTAATAGGTTTTTTTGTCCAGTTTCAAAGTTGTATCAGAGATATTGAGAAAAAATCAGCATGCAGAGTCATCGGGCTGCAAGTGAGAGCAGAGGTGGAATATCAGATCTGGGTGAATAAAGCCAGACTAAGCAATCAGGCCGATGGCTGCATAAACTGTCACTCTTGTGCAAGTTGAAGCTTTGCATAATTATTACATTTACAGGCATGTCACATGAAAATTGTCTGACAATTACGCAGCGGTCTGCATCTGAGACACACACGTTGCTAAGACATTGGTCCAGAATTTGCTGCTTAATATTGAAGATCAGGTTTTTTTGTCTTTCTGATAGATAGCAGACATTAGGCACCAGTTTTTTTCACATCGGTCATTGTGCACATGCTGTTTTTAAAGAACTGAGCTATTCTTGTTTAAAATGTTTACAATTTTTCCCGTAATCATTACAACCCCAAATCAGCATGTTCCAAAACATTTGCAGTGTTTGTAATGTTGAAATTCTTCTCACATTACAAAGTAACGTTCCAGTGCCACCCATGAAAAACGAAAATACGCAAAGTAGAGACACTATATTTATTTAAGTATTTATACACTAGAGACACAGTAGAACTTGCAGAGCGTTAGGGTGGCATCATAGGGCTTGAATAAAATCAGTATAATGGAACTTTGACAAACAGTAAACACAACACTGCAGACAAAAACTTGTCATGTCGGCAAGTAGCTCAGGCAGGTGATACTCTAGTCTTACTTCTCGTTTTTGGTGTGTATTCATCTGCTGAGTAAATACGCTAGTACTATATATATATATATATATATATATATATATATATATATATATAAAAATATAAAACAATTAGAGTAATTCCTTGTTATTGAAAAATTGGCAACACTTTGCTAGACATCATTAATATGCAAGGAAAACACAGGTATGCTACACCGTTTAGCATCCATCTGATTGCTCACTGTGACAAAATTTTCTTGGCTCCACTACAACATAGATTTATGAACTGTCATTCTCAAAAGTGATCTCCATGAAATGGCTATGACACAAATCTGTCATGGTCTTGACAAAGTTTCAATCATGTGATCTACTTTAGCAGTCCGTTAGCTCCATTAATATGTACATATTACACCACTAGTCACCATGTAGCTCACCTAGTCTCACCTAGATCAGTCAGTGCCAATAAATTACCTATTCTATAAAAATATTGTCCTGTTTTCTCTAAAAAAATTTAAATGCCCAGTCTCTGCCCACTGTTAGTTGTCAGGCACAGCTGACAACTAACAGTCGATGCTTTTAACATTTTCCCAGACAGCTCTTATTTTGGTAAATTCCTGACAGAAAGTCTCCCAGTATGGAAGAAAAGAGGATTTGTCTCTGCAGATGGAAGGTTATTAGGCCAAAAGGAATGCCTGAAATTCACTGTCACTCCAATACCTCGGAGAAAAGCTCCATATGGAATCTGGATTGTGCTGATAGGTGAAAACCAGCAGTGATGCAGAAATAAAAAAGGAGAAAAAATATACTATCGGATGAGGAGAGTAAGGAGTTGAACCCCTTTCTTTGGTCTATGCTTTGCTCCTGTCTGTGTCATATTACACATTTTATTTTATTACAGCCAATTTAAAACGTGAAACCAGGAATGAGCAATTATGTCTTTTTATCGATAAAGCATAAACAGGTCTAACAGTAGTAATCTACTGTTAGACCTGTTTATGCTTTATCGATAAAAAGACAATTTTAGTGATTCAGAAACTAGAAATACACTTTCATCCTTTGCTACAGCTACATCCTTTGTTAAAACTTGAATGCATGCACATTTTCACAAGAACAGTTGAAGTACTGAGGGAGTTTCGTACGAAAAACACTTAACTGTGCAAATTGTACATTACCTAGCAATTCAATCAATCAATCAAACTGGTATATGAGACAATGTAAAATTGGTCTAGAAGCTACAAGAAGCAAAACAGTATAGTATAATATAGTATAGTATAATATTGGGCAAAAATTATAGGCCAACAATTGATTAGATGTGCAATTTTTTCAACATCGACAAAATCACCACATTATAATTATTTCTCACTCTTAATTAGAGTTCAACCAGAAAATACAGGAAATGTGCATGCAGTATTTAAGAAAAAGAAAAAAAGAAAAATCCAGGAATATCCCATAATTTTTGTGAGCAGTGTGTATTTAATGTGATCTCCTGTTATACTATAGCAGTGACGGCATCTAGAGCTTCATCAGGATTCAAAGTTGACCACTGTACAGTCCTAAGAAACTTGATTAGTAATGGTCTTTATGGCATGGTAGCAGCCAATAAATTACTTTTTCAGGGGGCGTCACATTAAATACTGACTTTTGCCAGCAGAAGCGCTTTTATTCTAAAAAAATAAAGTGCGTGTATGCGCGTGTCCTCCATTTCTGTATGATCATAATACCAATGCTGAAAATCAATTGTATGTTGATCTAAGACTTTAACACAGCAGTATGTATAGAAGAAATAAAATAATTTTAAATAATAAAGTCAAACTATACAATTTAACAGGATGTGCAGTTAGACATAGTAATAAGTACTTCGTCAACTCATAAGTACTTATGAAATAGGGTTGTGCAAGCATAGACTTGATGGCCTACAGGCAGAAACTATTCTTTAGTCTAGTTCTTGATCCAACATACTGATATCATAGCTGTCAGACAGCAGCTTGGTCAGGACATTGTGTGCTTGGTGGCTGCATTCTGTGGTGATCCAGCAAGCCTTTTTGTGTCGGCGTGACTTATAAATGTCTGTGTGGGTTCTGTGTGATTTGTTCAGAAGTTCTTACCTGTTTCTGGAGAAAGTCTTGCGTTCGATGGAGCAGCTGACACATCATGCTGTGCTGCAAGCAGTCAGAGAGCTTCCTATGGTGCGATAGACGCTTGTAAAAATGGCAGGGGTCAAACTAAACATCTTCGGCCTTCACAGAAAGTAGAGGGGCTGCCTAGCTATCTTCTCAATTGAATGGATGTAAAGGTCCCACAAGTGGTCATGTGTAATCTGAACCCCAAGGAGCATGAACCTGATGACTTTTTCTTCTACAGTTGATATACAAAATGTTCTTTCACCTGTGACTTCCTGTTGTCCACAGTCATTTCCTATGTGATGTAATGTTGCTTACAGAAAGATTGTTGTCAGAACACTTCTATAATAAGGCTTTGATATAACAGAGGCTTATCTGTGTATATATCTCTCGTTATGACCCATCAGAAAACTTGAACATTGCAATACAGTCGTGTGTATACAGAAAATACAGGAGGGAGCTTGGTACACATTTCTGCAGGATGCCCGGGTTCAGAATCAGTGTTTAGGAAGTGCTGCTTCTGTCTCTTCATGTAATCCTGTACAGCGATGTTGAGTTCAGGGCTCTGTAGGACTCCTTGTTCTTCCTTTCTTCAGTTTTTGAAATGCGTTTTGTATCATTGTCATGCAGCCGAATGAATATGGGACCTATCTGACACCTCCATGATGAAACTACATGACAGGAATCTGCATGTACATCTTAGCAAAGAAGGGACATTTTTTGACCAAATCACCAACTATATTTGCTGAAATACAGTCCCAAACCTACAGTGAACCTCCAACTATGTTTCAATTTACCATCAGACATTGGTCTATGTAGCATTCTCTGCCCTATTGTGGATAAACTGCCTTCTCTTAGAGGCAGAAATTTCCAATTTTACCTCATCAATTCAAAGCACATGCTTCTATTGTACTACAACCCAGTCTTTGTGTTTTTGTGTATAGTTCTGAGATAAGAATGATTATGGACATCTTCCAATTTCAAAAATAATTAAACCTAAGGTATTTCAAGTCTTTTGCACTCAGCTCTTTGGCAGACTGCATTTCTTGTCATTGCCTTTCCCTGTGTCTTTGTGCTTGTGCAAAATAGCTCATAGCATATGTGGAAAAACCCATCTGTCTGAAAATATCAGCTTGAGAAGGACCTTACTCATCCAGTATAATCATCATGTATTTTGTGCCTGTACTCACCAAAATCTACTACCGTTTACCAGCTTCATTACCTCTACACTGATGCCTCTTCTTAAGTTATTCGATTCAAGTTATAGATCAACGTGCAGATAATGTCATGGATCAGTAGCACATGGTTTGATGATTTGTTTAATCACTTTAAATATTTTTATTTTGAAATATCCCCTAATTTTTCTGAGCAGTATATATATATATATATATATATACACAAACTTATATACAAACTTTTTCTGCTCAGTACATCATTACATGTGATCCACTCATCCAGAAGTAAACAGTAAGAAATGACACTTCTTGAATGGTCTTGTTAAAAAAAAAACAAAAAAAAAAAACAACGTGTTATACTGCCACTGTGTGAATCCTTGGTATCTTTAAACTTCACTTTTAAGCTTTTTATTTTCCTTTTGTTCTGCATCCAGTTCCTTTAACAGCCATATACAGATGTTAATTTGGGCATGTCCTCAAAAGTGGAGTGGTTTTCATATGTGCTTTCTAATTTTGTTTGCACAGAGACATCACCCCTAGTATTTATGAGGTCTAGTATCTATGCTGTCATTTTGCCTTCTTCTCAGTGAGCGTTTATGGCAAACGATGAGTTGTATTGATATGAAAGTTGCATGAATGTTGGTCACAGCAGTGTCATTTAGGTCACAGTGCCGCATGTCGGATAGGCATCCGATCTATGACAAGTGACTCAGGTCGGAGTTTAAAAAAAATCAGCTTTGTGTGTCCACATGGCTGTGATAAAATCCAATATGGGTCATTTCATCCTGGTAAATTGAATGCAGCCTTTCTTTCTGTTGTAAGATTCCCATAAAACATACGTTTGTGGTAAGACTCGTATAGTCGTAGATTACAATGTTAAATCCAAAGATTGAAACATTTTTCTTAAATTAAACTTTCATAAATAAAATTAAAACATTCACATTAAAGCTATACATTATCTTAATGGTATCATTTGCATAAAAATTTAAGCACAGTTGCATATACATAATGGACAGCCAATGAAAGGTATTTTTCTTTTAACCATGTGATAAGCCATTCTGACTAATTTGGTCATCTTGAAATCTGTGGTATTATTCATCTGGTCATTTGGTTGTTCTTGTTCAGTGGTCCAGACACACTAACGACTTCTTTGCTGCTATGTAACGGAGAGATTTGCTTGGACACTTAACGACTGATGCCTAAAATGTGTGCAGTCGTAACTGTTGAACACTGACAAAACAAATTACCTTTACAGTCGAATTATTACAAGTGACATAATATGTATCTTCTACTTTCTACACTCTACTCTGTAAATTCTACTAGTAGCAGCATTCACCATTATCAACATATTTTCTCAAAATTACCTCTGCCTTGCTAACCCAACTCCCAACCCAACCCTTCAGTTCTGGAAACAATGCAGTAAGGGTACATGAAATGGCACTAATACATGCTGTATTTCACGAGTGAGTAATCGTTTATTTATACACACATTACATCCTGACTGCATTAACTATCCTATGCATAAACTGAGCATGTGTATGATGCATGCCTTCATGTATGAGCAATATATTACTTAATGGAGTAACTAAGATAGAACATTAATGTTAAGCATTACTAAAACATTACTTTGAGGGCAACAAACTCCTGAAAAAGTAAAGGGTTACCAAAACGTTTGTATATCTGCAATGTCTTTATACATTATTGCAGATACAATGATTTTAACCACACATTATGTAAAACTGTTCTTGTGTCTACAGCGTTTGCACAGTAGCGTAGGTGTTATTTTGTTCCAGGTGTGTAAGAACAACATGCATAAAACAATGGCATTATCAGTAAATCTGTTGGCAAATGATACAAACTGAATAGGATCCTTGTAGGATGACAGGGAGGAGCAGATTGGGAAATTAAATAGCAGCTCAAACTACTTCATGATGGCTGTAACAGGTTAGTAATAGTTTTAGCCGGAGACTTGGGATTTTATTTTTGGGACTGGGATAAGAAAAAGCAGTTATCTCTGACAGATTTTGAAAGCTATTTCAGATTTCAGTGACAACATCAACTAAATGAGCAGAGCAACATTGAGAAAATGTTCATGGATTACATCCAGCCAGGCTACTTTATTTGCACAATCTATTCACCTATTGGCTGAATTGATCATAAAATATAAAAAGCAACAGTTCACATTTTGACCCCACTCGTGCCCCACTGGGTGCTGGAGAAAGTGCTCCCAAACTGAAAGGACAGTCAAACACTAGGCGCCATTACTGCAAGTCAAGCGCCAAGAAATGGGTTTAAACCCATTTCCTAAGAAATTGCTATTTCTAGCAGCTGACTCTTTCCTCCAAGTCTCAGGAGCTGCAATATAGAAAGTATGAATCATCAAACCTTGCCTGAAAATAATTTTTAGAAAAAGAGTCAAAAGATGGACAGCGGTATCAAGCTTCTTTAAAGAGAGCCAATAATTCTGTCATTTCTACACTGTGTTACATTGCTGTACAGCTGTATTTTTTGTTAGCTCACATTTCCCTTCTTTTTGCTAAACTTGGATATGCATATAGAAATATCTAGATTTGGGCTAGACTTTATGTGACAAACATGTATCAGCTACAATATTGGCATGAATTATTTTCTTAAAGAGCTGTCCATACTTGCAATGATTTGCCTTTACATACGTAAAGTACTAGGCAAAAGGCATTCTGTATTTTTCAATTTATATTCTGCTTATTCTTTATTTACGTTTTAGTCGTCACTGCACTTTGTAATTCTGCATTTGCAGATTGTAGTTAATCTCTTTCTCTACATACACAAAAGATCAGGTCATATTTGCGTGGTGGCTCATTCTCAGCAGTGCAGTGACTTTGATGTTGTGGTGGTGTGTCAGTGTGTGTTGCACTTATATGCGTTGATCAGACAACACCGTGCACCTAGAGGTTTAACCACCTTAGTCTCAGTGCTGGACTGACAATAATAACCTAGTAACCAAAAATGTCCAGCAACCAGCATCTTATAAGCAACCTGTGAGCACTGATGAAGAATTAAAAGGTGACTGCAACAAGAAACTGCACCAGATGAACTACCGTCTCCAGTAAAATGTTTTAAGTTCATTGAAGGAATAGACAGTATTTGAGTGGATGGCAAGGAGCAAGGTAGTAGGCCTTAGCATTTCTTTTCAGTTCGATTATATTATTGGTTTTTTTATTTGTTATATCATAGCATTTCTCAGAAATTGTTCTGACAGACATCAGTATCACTGAATCATCTTTTTGAATACTTTACTGTGTCAAGTTTGATGCAAGATATAGTTGAAAGTCACAAATTTAGCAACAGCATTAGTAACAGCAATGGGTTATTGCCCTAACTGATACTACACTGCATTTAATAAAACTTCTGCTGGTGCTGAATGCTGGTTCTGATTGCTCTGAACAAAATATTGTCCTGGGTTCATGCAACTAAGCAATCATTATTATACAGTTTTCAGTTTTCATGAAATGACACACTACAGTGGTCCCATCAGCTAACACACTGCAATAATGAAAATAATGACTTCAAAAGAATCAAAGTTCAAACTGATCTAAGTCTCATAGAAAAAAAATACAAGAAAAAAACATAAATAGACATAGCAGAGCACTCTATGGGGATTTAACGCAGAACATTAAAAAAAGGAAAGGCAGCATAATTGTAATACTAAATTAATATTTAATCAATATAAACCACTGCTCACATTTTCAGCATGGAAGGGGATGCAGCACAAAACTGAAAGACCTGACAAATTTGAAGATACTTATAGGCAGTCTTTCATTGTTTCCTACCCAAGTAAATTCTAGTTAGATTATATGTGCTGTATATTTTTGTCTTTACAATTGCATCCCTCCTATGTTCTATGGCTACAGGCTACAATATAAATGGATGGCAGAATTTTACAGTTACTGTGTTGAGGATAGTTATTATATAGCATGAGTCGAGCTGCTTTTTCCTACTATAGAAGATAAATCCACAACATGTTTGGTCTAATTTAGCTTTGTTTAAGGGTTCCTAAATAAAGTCATCCACTGTGGAATAATCAGTCATTGTATGCTCTGCCTCTAGGGGAAGTTGTATTCGGAAGCAGATCAATGTGCCATTCCAACTTTGATGCAGGAAGATCTGAGCGGGGTTTTTGTTTATTAAATCTATCAAAGGGTTATGTTTAATAGGCTTAGATTTCGATGAAATTGATATATTCATTGGTTTTCCACCAGAACCCTGTAGACTGTTGGATGTGCTAATGGAAAGTAGTTCTACTGTAAGATTCATATGTGGTTGGAAGGCTTATGGCCCTGGTGTATAAGGTTAAGGTATGATGGATTAACTCTATTACTCTATCTACACCGTCCATTTGAATATAACACAGTAGAGACTCTTTCTCTGGAATGAACTGGGTTTAACAAATTTCACTGTTTTGTACCAAAAAATATTTGTCTGTTACTATTACATTGACCTCACTTTTGAATGTTTTGTAGCTTAAATGTTTTTTTTTTTTTAGTGCTTTAACATTAAATATCCAAAAGCCCTCTTTTATTGTGAATATTGTACTGTTGCAGAATTACTAGAAATTAATAATTCTGCTCTTACAGTAAGTGTAGATTTGCTTTGAATTTGAAAGTTGAAAGAGAGAGAATGTAATACATTTATAAAATGCTGTAGCTAGGCCTTTCAAGTTTGCATTAAATGTATTTCAATATTAGCTTCATATAGTCACGGTGACATTGCAGTAAATATAAACACTACTTTATTTCTTAGTATTAATTTCTAAGCCAGTAGGATAAATCTCACAGATTGTGCAAATAAAATTGATGCTGCTCATGTCTGGGACTGAGATAGAAATTAGAGTAGTGTGACATGTTGAATGTGGGATAAATGGACAGATATATTGACCTGAGTTAATTTGACATGGACAGACGTCTGACATGGGCAGATATCAGGGTATCATGGGCAGGGTCAGGGTATCTCTGAAACTGCAAAGACTGTGGGTTGTTCCCTGTCAGCAGTGGCAAATACCCAGAGTGCCTTGAGGACAGAAAAAAACCAAAGCTCACCAATGTGTGAGGGCAATGAAGATAATACAGGCCAGTATAAACTGGCAAGACAGGCTACAGTAACCTAATGCTGGTTACAGGAAGAATGTGTTTCGGCGCAAAGTGCTTTTCATCCTAGTGAGTTTGAGGCTCCACAAATTCCACAAATTAGTCACACTGCGACAATGAGGGTGACTACTGTCTACTGTCAAAATGCCACCATGCAATAGACATGCGAGCACTGGAACTGGATCTTGGAACAATGGAAGATGGTCCATATTCCCCTATTCTTTTGCATAGTTAAGGTGAAACGGCAGTACAGTGGAGAGACGGTAATGCACTTGGTTACGTTCTGATTAAAAAATCAGCATTAACGTGTTACTTGCTTAAATGTCCTTGCAGATGAAGTAGTTGTTAGGTTATGGGACATGTCAAGTCAAGTCAAATGTATTGATATAGAGCTTTTTACAACGGAGCATTGTCTCAAAGCAGCTTTACAATCTCATATTATCGTAAATGGCCAATCCCAAATAATAATCTCTTAGGTTTGAGAAAAATGGGCCTTGTGTGACTGGTGGTTTATATCTAATACATTAGCCCAACAAGGAGAAGGGAAAGCCAATTGTTAATCTTACACGTTAGAAGTGTGGCAGATTATTCCTGTTGTGATAGGTTGCAAAGAGGAGATTCTTAACTGTATCAGCAGCTATTAAAGTTCTTATAATAATAATAATAATAATAATAATAATAATAATAATAATAATAACGCGTAATATTAATACACTCTACTGCACTATATTTTAGAACCATGACCACATACTAACCATGCAAACTTGTGAACGTCCAGTAAAAGTGATAGGCTTAAAAAATCTATTGGTTCCTTTAAATAAATGCCAAACAGCAAAGTAAGTAACTTGAATAACCAAATCTAAAAAATAATCTCTAGAAAACCATTCATGTTTTGTTTTGTGAAATGTAAATAAACATTTTGTTGTATTCTGGTGATGTCCAAGAAGTGCACAAATGTAAAGCAAGCTGTCTCTAAAACAAAGATTTCATAACCCAAGAGAAAAGCAAATTTCTAGTGGATTTGTTGGCACGTTCCAAATGATTAACAGTGTAAATGCATTTGCTGAATGTTTTCATTTGGGATTATTTTCTGTATGGCAGTAATCCCAGCATCCCTTAGTAAATGCATTTTCAAAAGGTGGATTTCTGTCTGATCATAAAATGATTAGGCCAAACTTAACTGTGAAATATTCTTTCTCTTAAACTTTGGCATGATAATTAACGACAATTAGCTAGTGGGCTAATTTAGCTGTGTCACAGCAGGTTTCTTGCTGTGAGTCGTGAGCCTGACACAATAGCCATCTTTATTACCATAGAGCTACATTTGACTACTATTAGAAATTCAAGTGCAGCTCACCTGATTAAACATTAGGACATGATCTGATTAGTTATATTTCATTGTACAAACCTCCTTGTTTCGTCCTCCTTGTTTCTGTCCGTTCAGCTCATCAGTTCCACTTACCATAAAGATTCACTTTTTAGTGCAAATATATACAATTTTACAATAACAGACTGTTTTTGTACATACTTTGTTAGACCCCTTTACTATGTTCTCTATCAATCAATCAATCAAATTTTATTTTTTTTTGTAAATTTTATTTACAATGTAGCATTGTCTCAAAGCAGCTTTACAACAGTATATTATCTAAGCCAATCCCAGTCTGAGCAAGCCTAT